>NQVE01000134.1:2007500-2213523 GCA_003260385.1 Cuscuta australis | reverse complement strand
GTTCTCCCTGAGCATTGATGTTTATTACAAAACATCATTGTTGTATGTTCCCCCTGAAACTGATACCATGTTTATAGCAAAAACATTTCCCCCCAAACTCCCATTGATGCAAATCATCAGGTTTCGTGCTTGGAGCATCCACTACAAAAATGTAGTCTTCAAACACACCTACACATGCATCTAAAAATAATTTTTAGGTACCCAAAAACTTTTGGGTCCTTGAGGGTTAGGCATATAATAATCATAGCTATAAAACAAATCCCCGTGTTTGGTAAAACAAATGGGTGCTATGCGTCCTATCTTAGAGCCATGACTTAGAGAAATCGAATGAACTTGTTACAATAAAAACCCAAGTATTTAGACAACGTCTTCAAAACGCCAATCTCGTCGTCTTTCGAAATGTCAATGTCTTTCTTGTGCCTTTTGTTCTTTCGAAGAGCTTGTTCTATGACTATGAATCTTTTCATAGTGTCACATGTTCCCGACGGTTTGTCAGTATCAAAACCTGAACGGAATCAAGCTTTGTCAACACATCAATGTGAAAATGCTATCTAACAATTTCCCCCTTTTTGATAATGACAAACCAAGGCGGGGATATGCAGGCCAAGTTGGGTTTTCAAAGAGAGAGTAATGGTAATTCCCCCTACTGTTAGAATAAGAGACTAACGCTAGAGGGGGGTGAATAGCGTTTGATCAAAAATCGCAGGAATAAAAAACGAATAAATGAGAAGTAAAGAAAAGAGTAAGAGGCTCACCGATTTTACCCTGGTTCACCACAACTTGTGGCTAATCCAGCCTCCCGAGAGACTCTCTCGAGCTACACTACTACCTCGTTAAGCTTAACGGTGCTTAACAAACCCGTACAACTTGAGAATTCGAGTCACACGAATCTCAACAAACCTTCGAAGGAAACAGCCCTTCCTTCGAACAACTAGAGAAATACCTTCTCTTGTTAAGTGTTTAAGAACACTAAAAACACTCAAGAACAATACTCTCTTTTAGAGTGGATAATGAGTAAACTAAGAACGCTCAAGAACACAACACAAGCTTCACAAAAAATGGCTCTCAAAAGCTATGAATAATTGAAGAATGATTTGCAATGAAAGAGTAGGAGTTGTGAAGTAATGTGATGTGTAAAACAGACCCAAACACCCCATTTTATAGTGGAAAAATAGGCTCCAACGGATCAAAACATTTAATGGGTGATTGGCACAATTTGGGTCCTTGAGGATTAGGCATATAATAATCAAGGGGAGTTTGAAGGTACCCAAAAACTTTTGGGTCCTTGAGGGTTAGGCATATAATAATCATAGCTATAAAACAAATCCCCGTGTTTGGTAAAACAAATGGGTGCTATGCGTCCTATCTTAGAGCCATGACTTAGAGAAATCGAATGAACTTGTTACAATAAAAACCCAAGTATTTAGACAACGTCTTCAAAACGCCAATCTCGTCGTCTTTCGAAACGTCAATGTCTTTCTTGTGCCTTTTGTTCCTTCAAAGAGCTTTTTCTATGACTATGAATCTTTTCATAGTGTCCCATGTTCCCGACGGTTTGTCAGTATCAAAACCTGAATGGAATCAAGCATTGTCAACACATCAATGTGAAAATGCTATCTAACACTTTTCCTCTTTTTGATCATGACAAACCAAGGCGGGGATATAGAGGCCAACTTGGGTTTTCAAAGAGAGAGTAATGGTAAATCCCCCTACGTCTTTGAAAACAAGATTCCCCCTCACTTGTTGCATATACCCAAACGCTTCCCCCTTTTGTCATTATAAAAAAGCACTAGATAAAGTTTAAAAAGTGTACTCCCTGAGCATTGATGTTTAATACAAAACATCATTGTTGTATGTTCCCCCTGAAACTGATACCATGTTTATAGCAAAAACATTTCCCCCCCAAACTCCCCTTGATGCAAATCATCAGGTTTCGTGCTTGGAGCATCCACTACAAAAATGTAGTCTTCAAACACACCTACACATGCATCTAAAAATAATTTTTAGGTACCCAAAAACTTTTGGGTCCTTGAGGGTTAGGCATATAATAAACATAGCTATAAAACAAATCCCCGTGTTTGGTAAAACAAATGGGTGCTATGCATCCTATCTTAGAGCCATGACTTAGAAAAATCGAATGAACTTGTTACAATAAAAACCCAAGTATTTAGACAACGTCTTCAAAACGCCAATTCTTGAAACACGGGTTTATCGTGTTTTCGTACTAAAGCCGCGTTCGTTGTTATGACAGGTTTTGATAATGCCAAACCGCCGTGAACGAGACAAGTCATTGAATATACAAGGCGAGAACCAAAGATGAGAAGAAAGAGAATAAGGGACAAAAGAAGACCAAGAACGAAGACCGTAGTCTTAGTGTCGTTGAGTCGGTCACAATTGTGATCAAGACCGACCCAATCTTTACACCTTGGCTCTTTAGGCTAAAATTCTTTTCATTGCATTTCACATCATAAAAATGTTTTTCAAACATGTTTAAAACATTAAAAACACTTGGTGTTCGCCCAAACCAAAAACCAAGCCATCCGGCGTTCGGGTTTTAGAAACCGGCGTTCAGCATTCAGTTTTCGGTGTTGGTTTTTGGCGTCCGAACTAACCAAGTGGTTTTCAACTTTTTATGATTGGTTTTTACTTCTGGGCACATTTAAATAGTTTTCCATCAAAAACACTTCAAAAACCACCTTTCGTTTTTTGTCGTTTGATAAAAACCACGCGAAACGGCATAAACTTGGCTAGCCGTGGTTTTCACTTAAATGAAGTAGTTTTTCGAGTCCTTTTTTGTGGGAATTGTTTTTGAATGCATTTAAATGGTTCTCCAATCAAAACATCATGAAAACCACCATCCGGTTTTGTCTTTTGGTGAAAACCATCCGTGTACGGTGTTGACTTGGTCAACCATGGTTTTTACCTTAACGACGTGGTTTTCAACTTACAAAGCTTGTTTTTACATCACAATACATTAAATAAGTGTTTTAAATACTTAGTGTTTACTTTAGAGAACTTTGCATTTTTCGGTCGGGTTTGAGCGCCGGTCGGCTAGGCCATGGTTCTGGGCTAGCCATCTACCCAGCGATGGTAGATTTTACCCATGCATGGGTAAGTGATCCCGGGATTCCAGAATCATGCTACCCAGCGATGGGAAGATATTCCCATCGATGGGTAAGCAGTCCCTCAACGAAACTGATTTCCAGAACCATGCCAAACAGCGATGGGAAGTTCTACCCATCGCTGTTAAAGCCTTGGTGCAACATTACCACAAGGCAGAATGCCCTCACCTAGCGATGGGAAGCTTTACCCATCGATGGGAACCCAGCGATGGGAAGACTTAACCATCGATGGGAAGGCATGACCGTTGGGAGTCATTTAAGGCTGATTCTTTCCTTATTTGAAAGTCAACCTCCCACCCAGCGATGGAAAGCATTTACCCATCGATGGGTAGGTAACCGTTGGCTTCAAAACTGAAGGAAAATTGGCTTACCAGCGATGGTTGAGTCTAAACATCGATGGGAAGCCAATATTCTGCAGATCCCAAATCTTTTCAATCCCATAAATCAAGCCAATCGCCCCTTTAATGCATTGGTCCGTTGGAGCCTATTTTGGCACTATAAAAAGGGGTGTTTGGGTCTGCTTTACACATCAATTCACTTCACTTTATTCATATTATCATTGCATCCAAACAACATTATTTTCCATAGCTTTCTAGAGCCAATTTGTGAAGTTTGAGTTGTTCTTGAGCGTATATAGTTTACTCAACATCTACTCTTAAAGAGAGTCTTGTTCTTGAGTGTTCTTAGTGTTGTAAACACGTTTAGGGAAGCTTGTTTCCCTTGGTTGTACGAAGGAAAGGTATTTTCCTTCGGGTTGAAGTCTTGGAGTGCGGTATCTCCGAGCAAGTGTATTGAGGCTCGTGGGACTCGAGTTCTCAGGTTGTAACGGTTTGTTAAGCACCCGTAAGCTTAACGGAAGTAGTGTAGCTCGAGAGAGTCTCTCGGGAGGCTGGATTAGCCACAAGTTGTGGTGAACCAGGGTAAATCTTGGCGTGCTCCCTTTACTCCTTTTTATTCCGCTCTTTACTTTATCCTTGCGATTTTTATTCCGCGAAAATTTATAAACATTCTCGTGCCTCACTATTCACCCCCCCTCTAGTGAAGGGCACTTATTCTAACAATTGGTATCAGAGCCTAACTCGCGTCCAAACTTAACCGTTTGAGAGTAAAAGCGATCATGGGTTCTTCTTCTAGAAATTTGTATGTAGGAATAGGTGAAGGGCAATCAACCACACGGCCACCTCTTTTTGATGGGACCAATTATACATATTGGAAAGAACGAATGAGAATCTATATTCGTTCCACAAACTTCCAATTATGGTTGGTTATCAAAAACGGGGAAGAGGTGCCGATGAAGAAAGTTGGTGACAAGTTGATCCCCAAGACCGAAGACGAGTTTGATGCCGAGGACATCAAAAAGGTCGAGAATTATGCAAAGGCAATAAACATGCTTTATTGTGCCGTAAATCCTGATGACTACCGCAAGATCTCCTGCTGCACAACCGCCAAGGAGATGTGGGATAAGCTCGAGGTGACGTACGAAGGAACGGACCAAGTACGTGAAGCCAAGATCGACTTCCTCACCCAAGAGTATGATATGTTCAGGATGAAGGAGCACGAGAAGATTGACGACATGTTCGACCGATTTTCCAAAATAGTCAACGATCTTCATGCATTAAAGAAGACTTACACCGACAAGGATCTTGTGCGAAAGATCCTACGGAGCTTGACATCCGAATGGCGATCCAAGGCCGATGCCATCTATGAATCAATCGGCACATCAAATGTCACCATCGACGGTCTAAGAGGTAATCTAAAAACCTATGAATCTACTATTCTTAACCCGTCTTTGAATGACCAAAGGAAAGGGATAGCATTAAAAGCCGTCAAAGAATCAACGATGGATGATTCAAGCGACGATGATGAAGTCAAGCTTGTCATGAAGAAGTTTTGTAAACTTCTACGGAAGAAAGAAAAGGTTGAGGATGGCCCTGTGTGCTATGGATGTGGTGAAGCCAGGCACATCAAGAACAAATGCCCGAAAAGCGGAAGGAATGCTCGGCACTTCAAAAGGCAAAGGGCATATATCTCTTGGGGTGGCGACTCCGGCGACGAGTCAACCGATCAAGATGAGGATGAAACTTCCAACCTCTTTCTCATCGCGCACGAAGACCAAACCGACGATGTACAAGAGGTATGTACCATTTCTTCCGACTCTTACACCTTTGAAGAAATGCAAGAAGCACTTCATGAACTTTATGATGAATTTGTTAGCGCTTCTAAAATCAACAAATCGTTAAAGAAACGCCTCTCCACTCTTGAAAATGATTTTGAAAATCTGGAAAAAGATAATGAGAAGTTAAAACAAGAGAATAAATTTTATGGCAAAAGAAGCGCCGACAAACCAGAAAGTTCCTCAAACGAATGTGAATCTTGCAATGCTTTAGAGGAACAAGTAACAAAACTTGAGAGTACGGTCAAGAAATTTAATACTCCACACAAAGATCTTAATTTACTCCTTGACACCATGCATTTTTCTAAAGAAGGAATAGGTTTTAATAAAAACGAAGCTAAGGATAAAGAAAACGTTGAGCAAACACCTAGACAACCTCCTAAGGCTCAACATAAGAAAGCTAAAAATCAAGTAAATAGAAAACCTAGTCAATCTAAGAACACTAGACAACCTAGACAAAAACCTAGGAATGAAAACGTTCATGGTAGACAACCTAAGAAAAATTATCAAAATGTTTTTGTGCATAAAAATATTTTTTCTCAAAATAGAAGAGACAATATGAGAACACCTAGAAATGATCCTTTTGAAAACATGCATAAACCATCCTTTTCTCAAAATAGGACAAACATGGTTAGGCCCCCTAGCTATTATCAACCTAGGCGTATGTTCAACCCAAACGTAGTATGCCATTATTGCAACATGGTAGGACATATAGCTCCTGTGTGTTTTTACCAGACATAGGCACTTCACCTATAATGAAACACACAACATATTTGATGCTGCTAACGAAAAGAAATCCTTTGGAAAAGGATATTCATATAATAAACAATCTCCACAGGAGAATGCACAAAAGAAACCTTACTATTTCTTCTACTTTGATGAAAAGAAGAAAGTCCACATTCCGTTACCGGAACCAACACAAATCACACCGAGATATCGGCACTCCGTTCAGGTAGACTGGAACCCGCCAACCACAAGACGACGGGTTGGCCAAGGTAATTCCTAAACGATCATCTAATCGTGTGTGTGTGCGCGCGTTAGGAAACGAATTTTGGGTGTGTGTGTGGGCAATAAAGGTTAACTAACCCCCAAGGACCCATAGACTACTTTGGGTACCAAAGTGTTGTTTTTTTTTTGCAGGTACGTATCAAAGTGAGGAACTCAGGGGGAACCAGCGATGGGTGGTTTATCCCATCGCTGGGAAGGAAGTATTTTCTAACCAGCAGCCCTCTTCCCATCGATGGGAACTTCTTCCCATCGATGGGAACTTCTTCCCATCGCTGGGTGTTTGACACTTTTTTAAAAAAAAAGATATTTTTTTAACGGATTTCCAGTAGCTGTCTTCCTATGGATGGGAGAACCTTACCATCGCTGGGAAGGCTGCCTTCACTTTTTTTCCTCCCTTTCCAGTACCTGTCTTCCCATCGATGGGAGAACCTTACCATCGCTGGGAAGCCTGTTGCAGTTCAAAAATCATAGCCGTTGGGCACCTCATTCTATGACCAACAGCCATATTTTTAACACCAAGGGCCCAAATTCTCTTTTCCTATAAATATTAACCATCCTTGATCATTTTTAACACACAACTCACATTCCTCTTGCATACTTTAAGCCTCTACTCACTTTCTAAACGCTTCAACAATGGCTAGAGGAAAGTCAAGGACCAAAACCGAGGCTTCAAAGAAGAAGGCCAACACCGGCGCCACGACATCTTCTTTATTTTCTCCTTATTAAATATGATTGTGTTTTTATCCGTTGTATTCTGCATTTCCCTTTTAAATGAATAAAAGTTTACTTTTAATTCTTTTTGTTAATGTCAAAAGGGGGAAGATATAAAGGTTATGCATAGATTGAGGGGGAACTATTTCTAAATTGCATTTATTAAGGGGGAACATTTTTTAAGTCTCAAATCAATCCTCCTATGCATAACCCCGTCTCGTTTGCCATTATCAAAAAGGGGGAAATTGTTGAAACACGGGTTTATCGTGTTTTCGTACTAAAGCCGCGTTCGTTGTTATGACAGGTTTTGATAATGCCAAACCGCCGTGAACGAGACAAGTCATTGAATATACAAGGAGAGAACCAAAGATGAGAAGAAAGAGAATAAGGGACAAAAGAAGACCAAGAACGAAGACCGTAGTCTTAGTGTCGTTGAGTCGGTCACAATTGTGATCAAGACCGACCCAATCTTTACACCTTGGCTCTTTAGGCTAAAATTCTTTTCATTGCATTTCACATCATAAAAATGTTTTTCAAACATGTTTAAAACATTAAAAACACTTGGTGTTCGCCCAAACCAAAAACCAAGCCATCCGGCGTTCGGGTTTTAGAAACCGGCGTTCAGCATTCAGTTTTCGGTGTTGGTTTTTGGCGTCCGAACTAACCAAGTGGTTTTCAACTTTTTATGATTGGTTTTTACTTCTGGGCACATTTAAATAGTTTTCCATCAAAAACACTTCAAAAACCACCTTTCGTTTTTTGTCGTTTGATAAAAACCACGCGAAACGGCATAAACTTGGCTAGCCGTGGTTTTCACTTAAATGAAGTAGTTTTTCGAGTCCTTTTTTGTGGGAATTGTTTTTGAATGCATTTAAATGGTTCTCCAATCAAAACATCATGAAAACCACCATCCGGTTTTGTCTTTTGGTGAAAACCATCCGTGTACGGTGTTGACTTGGTCAACCATGGTTTTTACCTTAACGACGTGGTTTTCAACTTACAAAGCTTGTTTTTACATCACAATACATTAAATAAGTGTTTTAAATACTTAGTGTTTACTTTAGAGAACTTTGCATTTTTCGGTCGGGTTTGAGCGCCGGTCGGCTAGGCCATGGTTCTGGGCTAGCCATCTACCCAGCGATGGTAGATTTTACCCATGCATGGGTAAGTGATCCCGGGATTCCAGAATCATGCTACCCAGCGATGGGAAGATATTCCCATCGATGGGTAAGCAGTCCCTCAACGAAACTGATTTCCAGAACCATGCCAAACAGCGATGGGAAGTTCTACCCATCGCTGTTAAAGCCTTGGTGCAACATTACCACAAGGCAGAATGCCCTCACCTAGCGATGGGAAGCTTTACCCATCGATGGGAACCCAGCGATGGGAAGACTTAACCATCGATGGGAAGGCATGACCGTTGGGAGTCATTTAAGGCTGATTCTTTCCTTATTTGAAAGTCAACCTCCCACCCAGCGATGGAAAGCATTTACCCATCGATGGGTAGGTAACCGTTGGCTTCAAAACTGAAGGAAAATTGGCTTACCAGCGATGGTTGAGTCTAAACATCGATGGGAAGCCAATATTCTGCAGATCCCAAATCTTTTCAATCCCATAAATCAAGCCAATCGCCCCTTTAATGCATTGGTCCGTTGGAGCCTATTTTGGCACTATAAAAAGGGGTGTTTGGGTCTGCTTTACACATCAATTCACTTCACTTTATTCATATTATCATTGCATCCAAACAACATTATTTTCCATAGCTTTCTAGAGCCAATTTGTGAAGTTTGAGTTGTTCTTGAGCGTATATAGTTTACTCAACATCTACTCTTAAAGAGAGTCTTGTTCTTGAGTGTTCTTAGTGTTGTAAACACGTTTAGGGAACCTTGTTTCCCTTGGTTGTACGAAGGAAAGGTATTTTCCTTCGGGTTGAAGTCTTGGAGTGCGGTATCTCCGAGCAAGTGTATTGAGGCTCGTGGGACTCGAGTTCTCAGGTTGTAACGGTTTGTTAAGCACCCGTAAGCTTAACGGAAGTAGTGTAGCTCGAGAGAGTCTCTCGGGAGGCTGGATTAGCCACAAGTTGTGGTGAACCAGGGTAAATCTTGGAGTGCTCCCTTTACTCCTTTTTATTCCGCTCTTTACTTTATCCCTGCGATTTTTATTCCGCGAAAATTTATAAACATTCTCGTGCCTCACTATTCACCCCCCTCTAGTGAAGGGCACTTATTCTAACACCAATCTCGTTGTCTTTCGAAACGTCAATGTCTTTCTTGTGCCTTTTGTTCCTTCAAAGAGCTTTTTCTATGACTATGAATCTTTTCATAGTGTCCCATGTTCCCGACGGTTTGTCAGTATCAAAACCTGAACGGAATCAAACTTTGTCAACACATCAATGTGAAAATGCTATCTAACAATTTCCCCCTTTTTGATAATGACAAACCAAGGCGGGGATATGCCGGCCAAGTTGGGTTTTCAAAGAGAGAGTAATGGTAATTCCCCCTACGTCTTTGAAAACAAGATTCCCCCTCACTTGTTGCATATACCCAAACGCTTCCCCCTTTTGTCATTAGTAAAAAGAACTAGATAAAGTTTAAAAAGTGTACTCCCTGAGCATTGTTGTTTAATACAAAACATCATTGTTGTATGTTCTCCCTGAAACTGATAGCATGTTTATAGCAAAAACATTTCCCCCCAAACTTCCCTTGATGCAAATCATTAGGTTTCGTGCTTGGAGCATCCACTACAAAAATTTAGTCTTCGAACACACCTACATATGCATCTAAAAATAATTTTTAGGTACCCAAAAACTTTTGGGTCCTTGAGGGTTAGGCATATGATAATGATAGCTATAAAACAAATCCCTGTGTTTGGTAAAACAAATGGGTGCTATGTGTCCTATCTAAGAGCCATGATTTAGAGAAATCGAATGAACTTGTTACAATAAAAACCCAAGTATTTAGACAACGTCTTCAAAACACCAATCTCGTCGTCTTTCGAAACGTTAAAGTCTTTCTTGTGCCTTTTGTTCCTTCGAAGAGCTTTTTCTATGACTATGAATCTTTTCATAGTGTCCCATGTTCCCGACGGTTTGTCAGCATCAAAACCTGAACGGAATCAAGCATTGTCAACACATCAATGTGAAAATGCTATCTAACAATTTTCCCGTTTTTATAATGACAAACCAAGGCGGGGATATGCAGGCCAAGTTGGGTTTTCAAAGAGAGAGTAATGGTAATTCCCCCTACGTCTTTGAAAACAAAATTCCCCCTCACTTGTTGCATATACCCAAACGCTTCCCCCTTTTGTCATTAGTAAAAAGAACTAGATAAAGTTTAAAAAGTGAACTCCCTGAGCATTGTTGTTTAATACAAAACATCATTGTTGTATGTTCTCCCTGAAACTGATACCATGTTTATAGCAAAAACATTCCCCCCAAACTCCCCTTGATGCAAATCATCAGGTTTCGTGTTTGGAGCATCCACTACAAAAGTGTAGTCTTCAAACACACCTACATATGCATCTAAAAATAATTTTTAGGTACCCAAAAACTTTTGGGTCCTTGAGGGTTAGGCATATAATAATCATAGCTATAAAACAAATCCCTGTGTTTGGTAAAACAAATTGGTGCTATGTGTCCTATCTTAGAGCCATGATTTAGAGAAATCGAATGAACTTGTTACAATAAAAACCCAAGTATTTAGACAACGTCTTCAAAACACCAATCTCGTCGTCTTTCGAAACGTTAATGTCTTTCTTGTGCCTTTTGTTCCTTCGAAGAGCTTTTTCTATGACTATGAATCTTTTCATAGTGTCCCATGTTCCCGACGGTTTGTCAGCATCAAAACCTGAACGGAATCAAGCATTGTCAACACATCAATGTGAAAATGCTATCTAACAATTTTCCCGTTTTTATAATGACAAACCAAGGCGGGGATATGCAGGCCAAGTTGGGTTTTCAAAGAGAGAGTAATGGTAATTCCCCCTACGTATTTGAAAACAAAATTCCCCCTCACTTGTTGCATATACCCAAACGCTTCCCCCTTTTGTCATTAGTAAAAAGAACTAGATAAAGTTTAAAAAGTGACCTCCCTGAGCATTGTTGTTTAATACAAAACATCATTGTTGTATGTTCTCCCTGAAACTGATACCATGTTTATAGCAAAAACATTCCCCCCCAAACTCCCCTTGATGCAAATCATCAGGTTTCGTGTTTGGAGCATCCACTACAAAAGTGTAGTCTTCAAACACACCTACATATGCATCTAAAAATAATTTTTAGGTACCCAAAAACTTTTGGGTCCTTGAGGGTTAGGCATATAATAACCATAGCTATAAAACAAATCCCTGTGTTTGGTAAAACAAATGGGTGCTATGTGTCCTATCTTAGAGCAATAATGGCAAACTACATTTGGATTATGCATATGCCTTGGTTGAGCCAAAAAATTTCTAGGTAATCTAAAGTCATTATTCCTAGAATTATTAATTAAGTTCCTAGACTCATCTCTAGGTTGTCTCAAATTATTCCTATCATTTAAAAAAGTCTTAGAGTCATTTCTAGGTTTTCTCAACTTAATATTTTTATTCTTTCTAAAATTAATTTTGTTATTCCTAGGACTATTTGTTCTTCTATGTTGTTTATCTTTCTTAAGTTCTTCACAAAGTTTCTTAGGCTCTTCTACCTTAATTTTTCAATTGTGCTCTTAAGTTCTACATTCTCTACTCTTAAAGACCCACAAGAGGAACAAGTAGAACTTTGGTCAAAGGAAGAAGCTTCATTCGTTGCCTTAATCTTATTTTTAAGGTCAAGATTATTATTTTCTAAAAATTTATTTTCTTCTTCCAAAGCATGAATTTTAGCCTTAGCCTCTTTGGTAATTTTTGAAGCTTTCTTGAATTCACCAAATAGTTTTTTAAAAGCTTCTTGTAATTCTTCAAAAGAAGGAGATTTAGAATTACTTACCTCTTCTTCCTCATTGGCCATGAGGCAAATATGGATTGCTTCTTTTTCTCCTTGTAGAGTTTCGTATTTCTCACAAATGTCATCCCATAGATTCTTAGCCGTTTGATATCCGGAGAACTTTTGAAGTTCTTGCGCATCAATTACACAAAGTAGAAGGTTTAGAGCTTTTGCATCTTGTTTCGCCTTCTTGATATCTTCTTCATTGTACTCCTCCTCGAGTGTTTTTGCTCTTTTCTTGCCCACCTTCTTCGTTGGGAGAGAAACTTCGTTGTTGATTGCCATCCATAGTGTGTAATCAACGGATTGAATGAAGATTCTCCTTCTTTCTTTCCAATAAGAGTAATTTACTCCATTAAAGAGTGGTGGCCTTGTTAAAGAGTGTCCTTTGCTAAAAAATCATGTGCTCAACATTCTCAAAGGAAATATAGATCGTTCTCTTAACCCGTTAAGGCTTTTAAAGAGTTAGGCTATGATACCAATTGTTAGAATAAGTTCCCTTCACTAGAGGGGGTGAATAGTGAGGCACGAGAATGTTTATAAATTTTCGTGGAATAAAAATCGTAGGGATAAAGTAAAGAGCGGAATAAAAAAGCGTAAGGAAAGAACACATCGATTTTACCCTGGTTCACCACAACGTGTGGCTAGTCCAGCCTCCCGAGAGACTCTCTCGAGCTACACTACTTCCGTTAAACTTACGGGTGCTTAACAAACTGTTAAAACCTAAGAACTCGAGTCCCACGAGTCTCAATATACTTGCTCGGAGATACCGCACTCCAAGACTTCAACTCGAAGGAATATGCTCTTCCTTCGTACAACAAAGGGAACAAACCTCCCTTAAAGTGTTCACAACACTTAACCACTCAAGTACAAAAAATATCTTAAAGAGTAGAATATGAGTAAATTAATTTAGATCAAGAACACACTCAATTCCTCAAGAATTTTGGCTCTAAAAAGCTATGTAAAAAGTTTATGGAATGATGCAATGTAAAGATATGAAATGTGTGAGTAATTGTTGTGAGAAGTAGACCCAAAAGACCCTTATTTATACCCAAAAAATGATGTATAACGGATGGGAGTTGATTTGAATTTAATGGCATGATTTGTGCAAATCAAATAAAAGTGGATCTGCAAGAAATTAGCCTACCCAGCGATGTATGAAACTACCCATAGCTGGTAAGCCATTTTTCCTTCAGTTTCAAAGACAATGGTCACCTACCCATGGATGGGTAAGAACTTCCCATCGCTGGGTGGAGGTTGACTTTGAAACAAGGAAAGAATCAGCCTTAAATGCCTTAGAACGGTCATGCCTTCCCATGGATGGGTAATATCCTCCCATCGCAGGGAAGTCACTTACCCATTGATGGGTAATATCTCCCATCGCTGGGTGGCATGGTTCTAGAATCCGGGATCACTTACCCATGGATGTGTAATATCTCCCATCGCTAGGTGGCATGGTTCTGGAATCTGGGATCACATACCCATGGATGGATAATATCTACCATTGCTGGATTGATGGCTAGTCCAGAAACCTATGGTTTTTGCATGAGCCGTGGCCTAGCCAACCGATGCTAAAACCCGACCGAAAAATGCAAAGTTCTCCAAAATAAAAACCAAGTATTGGAAACTTTTATATAATGTATTTTATGTAGAAACCAAGTATAAAAACTTAAAAAGCACTTCATTAATGTAAAAACGACGGCTAGCTAAGTTTATGCCGTTTCACATGGTTTTCAACAAAAGACCAAAAACTAAAGGTGGTTTTTAACATGTTTTTGTTGGAGAACTGTTTGGATATTCCCAGAAGTAAAAACCAATCATAAAATATTAAAAACCACTTGATTGATTTAGACGCCAAAAACCAACGCCGATAACCAACGCCAAAAAAAACAAAGGATATGGTTTTTGAAAACTAATGATTTGGAAAACCTTTAAATGTGTCCAAAAGCAAAAACCAAAGATAAAAACCCAAAAACCATTTGTCTAAAATTAATGCCAATAACCAATGCCGAAAATCGAATGCCATAGCCGAACACCGATAACCGATGGTTATGGTTTTGGTTGGGCAAGAACCAAGGGTTTTAGAAACTTAAAACCATTTATGAAAAAACTCATTTGATGCATGAAAAACATATTTTGTTTTGAGCCATGACTTAGAGAAATTGAATGAACTTGTTATAATAAAAACCTTAGTATTTAGACAATGTCTTCAAAACGCCAATCTCGTCGTCTTTCGAAACGTCAATGTCTTTCTTGTGCCTTTTGTTCCTTCGAAGAGCTTTTTCTATGACTTTGAATCTTTTCATTTTGTCTCATGTTTCCGATGGTTTGTCAGTATCAAAACCTGAACGCAAACAAGCATTGTCAACACATCAATGTGAAAATGCTTTCTAACATCATAGTCATCAAAATATTCATTAACAAATAGCTGCCTAGCATCGAGTATTAACACCCTAGCTTACCGTCATTCATCAAACAAAGATCTTGAATTTGTCAAAACATCATTTTTACTTTAAGAAATCATATTCATATTAATCATAATTGATTAGTATCAAAAATAGGATTCAATAATTCAAAATTCGGATTTTGGAAAAATATCAAGTTCCGGACGGTACCCGATACGATATCTCAGTATTGTGTCATGGTACTTGGGTACCGACCATCGTTAGTTACCGCTAGAGAAGCGGTGGTTAACAGTAGACAACCTATTGTGGTCACGGTATAGCCTACCGTGCCGGCGGTACCTAGGTACCGTCTTGGAGGTAGGGTGATACTGTACTACGCGTAATTCTGAACAATGTCATGTTTAGCCTCGGACCAATTTTTGGAAATGTCATTAGTCACCAAACTTCAATTAAGTTATATAGAAATATTTTCCAAGGTTTATAGATCATTTTAGTGTTATTAGTTCGTAGTTTTAACAACAATTTCAAGGTTTATGATTCTTGGTTTTTCAAACATATCAAACATAAACTCAACCAAACGACCGTTTATGAACGTAGAACCGATCTATACGAAGGTTTTGGAAATTTTCTAGCAAAACTTCTGGAGGCGATTACTCCCAACTCCAGCGACCTCTCATCAAATTGACAGCACCACTGTGTTCTCCTCACTCAGAGCAACAAGATAGAAGAGAGAATTGATGGATTTGGTGAAGAAAGGAGGGAGTTGTGGTATGCTTATATAGTGGAGAAGGTGAGGAAGGTGACAACTTTGCTCCGTAATAGCTGACTTGATTGCCGATAGTTGAGGGGGCTGCGTCGATTGAAGATTCACATGACACTTTCCTGATTGGGACTAACTTTGGTCCCAATCGGGGTACACTTTTTGGTCCAACTTTTTCCGAATTGAAATCTATTTGCACCGTTGCGAACGAACAATTAAACTCTATGGAGCGATATAATTTGTATGTTTATTTGTAATACTTTTTCTGACATCATATTTTTGGATATTTGACTTTGACAGTCTAAATTGATTTAATTGATCTTTACTCAAAAAGGTTCTCATAATTAATTCATATTAATTGTTCTTATTATTTATTTCAATAAATCATTTCAAAGTTCACATGATAAAAAAAATCGTTTATTTATTCTTGATTTGGGTATGTACTCTCGTTCTCAATCAAGATTACACATAAAGTCAACATATTGGATTTATCTCTATGAGATTTATCCCGATTGTGATATTGGATATCAAAACATATTTCATTTCGGTTCAAAGCCCAACAATAATTTATTTTAATCAAAACAAATTTGATTAATTGAATAATTACTCATTAATAATTCTAGGGTATATTTTGGGGTTATACACGCTCTCTCCCATCCTTGGACTTGGACCTGCACTTTGACTTGTCACGTCCTTGGAGCCTCTACTCTTGCTTCTTCCTCTATTTTCTACCATAAGTACCTGTGAAACATCAACTTCCATCTCCTTTCTTCTAGGCTCTTCATTGAACATACTCTCTTTAATGACATCCAATGAAAGCACACCATCTGGAACTAAGTTGCTGATAGACACAACTAAGCTTTTCCAACTATCTGGTAAAGAACTCAATAGAAATAAAGCCTACAACTCATCATAAAAAATAATTTTCATCACAGCCAACTTGTTAATGATATCTTGAAAGTCACTAAGATGCTCAGAATCATACTTCCTTGGCTTCAACTTGAGACTAACAAGCCTCTTAATCAACGAGGCCTTGTAACGAGTTGTCTTTCTCTCATAAAGACCCTCCAATTTTCTCCACAACTCGAGTGGCTCAGTCTCTTGAGATACATGATTGAATATGTTAATATCAATCCACTGTATAATAGTTCCTAATGTCTTTCTCTTTAGTTTTTCTCATTCTTTATCCGTCATCTTTTCAGGTTTAGTGGACTCGTCATCTCTCTTGCTTTTATCCACATCAATTGGGTCAAACAAATCTTTACAATACAACAAATCTTCCATCATAGGACGCCAAATGGAATAATTAATTGGTTGATGTCAATTTAACCATAGAATTATTTTTCTGACTCCATATCTACGGCTTAAACCAATGCTCTGATACTAGATATGGGGGGAGAAGTAACAAGTAGGATACAACACCTACAAGGATTAACTTCAAGACAACCAACCAAACACACTTTACCCAATTCACCACAAACAATATACCAAGATTAATCACCAATAAAAATCAACTGCACATCAAGCAGCAACCATAACCAAATATGAAGAATAAAGATGCAAACGACACACGATTTTTATAAGAGGAAAACCCCTTCGATGTGAAGGATAAAAACCACGGGACTTATAGGGAGTCCGCCCTCTTCTTCTCTTATTTTGCAAATTAAGGGTAAAAACACCCAACTCAGTCTAAAGGATGTCGTCACAGCCCACCAACAACAACATACATAAGAGCTATCAACAATAGAGAAAGAAAAATCAGAGATACCACCACAAAAAATGCAGGTTGCACCAGTGCGATAACAGAGCGGTTGACGTGAAAATTAAACGGATTGAAGCCATGTTTGTTGAGAACAATATCTAATAATTTCGGTTTAATCCAACAGTCAGATCTCTGGCGATGATCAAATTCGTGCAACTAGTCTGAAAAATCTGATTCAGATGTCTAACGAATGTGATTCCTCAATATAACATGGTCAGGTTTTTGAAAAGTTACCCCCCAATCAATATTGGGTTTAGACCCATCAGAGTCGTGTACCATATGCTCATGAGATCCCGACACATGATTCATTTACGCCTTCAATTGGTTTAACATGCATCCTTCATCTCTTAATTGTTGTCAATTTTGACCACACACGAATTTAAGAAAATGAAAATTGAGCATTGACATTGGAGAGAAACCATAGGAAAGTTAAAGAAATGAATAAATAAAATATAGGGATGGATGAAAAAAGAAAGTATAAAAAATTATGGAGTGATTTTTCTTTTTTACAGAATGGCGTTTTAATAAAAAAAAAACTCATAGCCCCTTTCCCTCAAACTCCACCCAACTGCACCCTGGAGTCTTTTTTAATCCAGTTACATGCATCCTGTCTCTTGTGTTTCCAGCATCAACCCATCTTCCCAACTGTGAATATACATTGGACAGCTCCACATAATGAGCCGGATTCCCTGCCTCAAGTTTTACTAGATTCTTCAACGCCACCTCTGCTAGCTCAACGTTAAAATGCAATCTGGAAGCCCCCAATAACGCCCCCCAAACAGCACCATCAGGCTTCATAGGCATTTCCTTGTTTATCAACTCCATGGTCTCGTCGAACAAGCCTGCGCGGCCTAGCAAGTCCACCATGCACGCGTAGTGCTCCACGCCGGGCCTGATTCTGTATTTCTTTTGCATCACGTCCCAAAAGAGATTCCTCCCTTCGTCTACCATGCCCGCGTGCCTGCACGCGGACAGGACACTGATGAAAGAGACTGAGTCAATCTTGAAGCCGTCCTCTTCTTCCATGCACGAGAAGACAGACATCGCACGGCCCGCGTCCCCGTTCACGGAACAGGCGGCGAGCATCGCGTTCCAAGAAACCGTGTCCTTATTTCTCATCTCCAAAAATAGTCTCTCCGACATGTCGAGGCGACCACATTTCCCGTACATGTCGATGAGACTATTCCCGACAAGGGTGTTGGATAATAAGGCCTTCTTGATAGTGTAAGTGTGTATCCCCATTCCATGTTTTAAAAATGTAAGAGATGATATGGCTGGCAAGATGGTAACGATGGTGACAATGTTAGGCTGGGGAGACGATAATACCATCATGCTACGGAACACGGACATTGCTTCCTTGGCACGTTCGTTTTGAACATATCCTGCAATCATTGTGTTCCAGGAGACCTCATCTTTCTCAAAAGGGACATTGTTGAAGAGGAATTCAGAAGATGAGAGTTTCCCACATTTGGCATAAAAGTCAACTAGAGCATTTGACACGTGACGCTCCGACTCGTACCCGTATTTGATCACTTGACCGTGGATATATGTCCCGTGATGAAAGTCACCCAACTTAGCACAAGCCGGGAGGACACCCACCATGGTTCCATTGTTTGGTTGCACCCCGCATAATCTCAACTCCGAAAACGTCTCTAGGGCATCATTGGACCTACCGGCCTGTGCAAGTCCATTTATCAAAGCGTTCCACGTCACGACCTCTTTGAATGGCATATTATTAAAGACACGTAGAGCATAACTGAATAAACAACACTTGGCATACATGGATACCAATGCAGTTCTGGTTGAAAGATCAGAGCCGATGTCTGCTTTAAGAGCGTAGCAGTGAACCGATTTACCTAGTTTTGTGGACATCAGTTCAGCACAAGCGGGTAAAATGCTTACTAGGGTCACGTTGTTTGGTGCCAAATTCTTGTGCTGCATATCTCGGAACAGGGAGAGTGCCTCATTGGGATGTCCGGATTGGGCAAATGCAGATATTACTGCAGACCAGGAAACTAAATCCCTTTTGTGTATCTGTCCAAACAGTTGTCTAGTCTTCTCCAATTCTCCACACTTTGCATACATCGTCATAAGAGAAGTGGCAACCATA
This sequence comes from Cuscuta australis, assembly GCA_003260385.1. Lineage (NCBI taxonomy): Eukaryota > Viridiplantae > Streptophyta > Magnoliopsida > Solanales > Convolvulaceae > Cuscuta > Cuscuta australis. Next base: position 2,194,515 of record NQVE01000134.1, on the reverse strand, counting down.
ATGTCTGAATCCATCCCCTCTTGGGTTGTGTAGTCATGAATCTCCTTACCTTTTTCTAGATCCCGCATCTCACCAGCTCCCATCAATGCACTCACTGCAGACACCTTGTTCATTTTCAAATTTTCTGTTTTCATGTCACCAAACAGGTTCAGAACTTCACAGAAGTTTCCAGTGTATGCATGACCAGCCATTATTGTACCCCACGAAACATCGTCTTTCACTCTCATCTGACTAAAGATTTGGTGAGCTACATCGCTATATCCACATTTTGAGTGCATATCAATCAACCCATTATAAACAGAAATGGGGAACTCCCTCCTGTAAACAAATCCATGAATGGAACTGCAAACCTTTACATCCATTAACTTGCAGACGGCAGGGAGCAGATTCAATAAGCTCACTGGGTTAGGCTTAACCCTGCAACTAAACTGCATGTACTTGAAGAAGTCTAATGCATCTGCGGGATCTGAAATCTGAGAAAGCCCTGAAATCATTGCATTCCAAGCAACCACATCCTTTTTGGGCATTTTATCAAACACCTTCCTGGCACTATTCAAATCGCCTAGTGTGCAATAAAAGGAGACAAGTCCGGTTCCAATAAAAACATCACATTCAAGGTTCCTCCTAGACACATCATTGTGAATACAAATACCCTTTTCCATGTTCAACGTCTGGGTGCAAGCTTTGAGCGCAAAGGTGAACGTATACTTGTCTGGTTGACAACCTCTCTCCGTCATTAAATCGAACATCTGGAGTGCTTCTTGATGCTGGTTGGCTGTGTTGTAAGCTCTGATCATTGAGTTCCATAAAATCCCAGGTGGGTTTTGAACAGAGTCGAAAACTAACCGTGATAAATGGGATCTTCCGAAGGAAGCGTAGAGATTGACGAGGCAGGTTTTGGTGCTGCATTTGAGCTCGAAGCCTGAGGTGATGAAGTGAGCATGAACTCGCAAGAGAGAATGGAGGTCTTTACAGGAAGAGAGGAGGAGGTGCTGGTGATCACAAGTTGGGCTAGGGAGAGAATGGAAGATTCTCACATGTCGGAATCCATGTCTGGTGATCATCTTTATGAGAAAGTTGGTCTTGATTTATTGAACTCCTCGTCCAAGTTCTTCATCGTTTGTGAGAAGAAAAAAAAGGCAGAGTCGATTTTGCCGCCAACCTCTTTAGAAAATGAAAGGCAAAAATTTTGCCCCCCATTTTAAAATCAAACGAGGATCAGGGGAGGCTTCATTTTCCAAACCCTAAAGTCATCCGCATTTGATATAATACTAGTGAGTGAGTCCCCCACACATCTTCCCATTAATCTTTTTTATTTATTATTTTTTCATTATTTTTTTAACGTTTAAAATACTACAACTACCCCTACTTACGTTATTTATTACATCTTTTCACCTTATTTAAAACACCCCACCCATTTTTATTAAGGATATTTTGGTAAATTTTCACTTTTTTTCAACTTTTCTTAAAAACCACAAAAAGTCAAAACGAAAATATCTCAGGGAGACGGAGGGAGTATTTTTTATGTTTATAAACTAATCAGAATTACTTATAAGTTATTTTTAACTTATAAGTCATTTGATAACATGTTTCTATGTGTTTATAAGCTGATTTATAAGTTGCTTATAAGCCAGAAATGTGTTATCTACTTATTTTTAAATGTGTTTTTTCACCTTTTTTATAAGATTTTTTACAAATCTATCCTTCACCATTTATCAATATTCCTAATAACTTATCTATCATTTAGATAAAATAGTGATTTAAATTACTGTGCAATATAGAATAGCAATTTAGATGAAATAGTGATTTAAAATAGGTGTAATAGTTATTTAAACCTGTTTTAAAAGTACTATCCCGTCTAACCTAAAATATTTTATACTTTTTTTTAAAATTTATTTTGTTTAAAGATTGATATAGAAATTAAAAATAAAATTTAAATATTGAAAATTTACGTCATAAGGTTTATAAAACAATGAGTACAAAAATATTTTATTTTATCAAATAATCAACCAAAATATACATATAAATACTCCGTAAAAATTTTCATGAATGGAGCACCCACCTGAATGTTCATCGCTGTGAAGAACTTCTCCTCGATACGATCCCACATCGCATCCTTCGTTTGCTCCGAACCTTTAAAAAAGTATAACACGAAATTTTTTTTATGACACGATTAAATATAATTTTATATAAATAAAAACATAAATTTATTAGAAAACATATAATTTTTACCAATGATAGGATGCTCGGAGACGTCAACTCAAGCCGACAACAATAAGCACTCTTCCTCCGGCGTCTACTTTTGGATCGACCATGCCGCCTCGGTCATCGTGCCTTTTGCTTTGGGGCTTTTCCGGCGTGTTGGACCCAAGCTCAAGTTTTTATAGGCACAATCTTGTTAATGGCAGGGAAGGGGAGATAATCGATTGTCCAAAGTGGATAATCAATTATTAAGGGCTTCAGGTTCTTGGGCAATTTTCTTGGGATTTTCTGAGAAGGGAGATAATCGAATGACAGAAGGGTGTCAATCGATTATTGAGAGTTGCAGGTTTCTGGGAAAGGCTGATAATCGATTGTCTGAGAGTGATAATCGATTATTGAAGGTTACAGGTGTTTCACGAAGGGTGGTTAATCGATTACTAGTAGTGATAATTGATTATTTGGCAGCTCGGGACAGGAAAAGAGGTATTTCTTTGGGAAGGGGAACAAGCCAAGTTGGTGTTAAGGGATATTACACACCCTTATCTTAACTTGGGGTAGAGTCTAGCATTCAAATAAGATATATAACACATTTATTTAAATAACTAGAACCTAAAACTCACACTCAAGAGAACCACTCTTAAGATATAGAATTAGGAATTTGGAATGAAACACACAAGTGAATCACTTTGATTAAAATGGAATACAATGTGTTCCTTACAAAGGCCTATGGCCGAAATATATATATAGCAAAATAAGGGAGACTACCAAGTCTCTTATTCACACAAATTAAAGAAATTAATGGCCATTTGTTGATGTTCCTTTAGTGGGGAAAAACACATAGATTATTGTACTTGTAGGGAAGGATTTTTGGCCATTAATGGTGGGAGGGAATATGTGAATATAATTCACAATTGATTGGCTTAGGTGGGGCTATTTTGGGCAGAAGAAAAGGGGTGGGGTAGCAGGTTATTTGGAGGTATTTCCTGGGCTGGATATGGGGTAAAAACATGGGGGGTTGAAGGGTGTGGGTGTGGGTCAAGGTGTCTTGGATTTTATGGCTGTTTGTTTAGCCAAGTTGAGGTGTAAGGGAGTGGTATTGGCAGGGTTGTGGCATGGGGTTTTTGGCCAGGGATGAAGGAAAAATAAATGTAGTTTTGGGTTTATTATTTTGGATATTTTGGGGTTTGGATTGGATGAAAATGGCTGGGCTTTTTAAGTTGGAGTTGGGCTCAGGGAAATTATGGCTATGTGGCGGGTTTTAGGATTGATAAGTTCGGTCCAAAAGGAATCATAACACTTAGCCATTATTCCGTTAATTTGTTTAACGACTTTAGAGTAGGGGTGGACACGGTACGGTTCTGGGACGGTTCCGGTTCTGGAACCGCCGGTTCCGGTACCGCCACCCCATGTAACCGGAACCGTCACCGTGCCGGCCGGTACCGGTTCCGGTTCCCGGACCGGCGGTTTTGGTACCGGACCGGCCGGGTTCCCCCCCCCCCTATTTTTTTTTTGCTTTTTTTTTTAAATTTTTAAAGTATAAAATTGTAAATTTGCAATTGTTTAAGGAAAGAATGAAATAAAAAATCTAAAAATGTAGTTGTTATTTAAATATTGAAAATGAGTAATACACTAACTGAAGAACAACCACATTTAATATCCTGACGGTTCAAAAAAAGCGACGAGGTAAAGAACCGTAAAGAAACCCTCGAAGGAGCTTATATATCGCTCACCTAAAAAAATTAATTACATATTTACATTAACATAAAAAAAATTTATAACTTATTCTTCAGAACTCGGACTTCCATCTGTGGTTGCATTCATGTAATGCTCCGATTCGAGTTGGTACGATGACTCTTGAGCCTGACGTCTTGCCAAGAGCCAATCTTGGTGTCAAACCAGTGTTTCAAGAGATTCAGCGTTAAGACAACTTCTGTAGTCGGTTAGAATGTTGCCGCCAGCACTGAATTCTCGTTCAACTGCTACGGTTGATACTAGGACGGACAACACTTGTCTTGCTAGCATGCCGAGACATGGGAACATGTGTTAGTTCCGCTTCCACCATCCGAGCACGTCAAAATCGACATCGTCGTCATCGTAATCGCATGGCACACCCTGGTACATAGCAAGTTCGTTGTGCGAGCTTACTCTTGTACCACTTGAACTCGTCGAAGACTGGGCACGTTTCCCTTTCTTTGCAAGAAGGCCACCGACTATGCCGGCAAAACCTTTTTTTGATTTCGGGGGCGGAGGTGGTGCTGTTTCTCTAAGTCTAGGAATAGCAGCAGTATTATTAGTAGCATTATCAAAACCAAATGAAAAAACTTTTTCAGATAAGTTATATTCCCGCAGAATACTCTGAAGCAATAGGAAAATATTTTCAGCAGTATGCTGATCATTGAAATCACGAAATGCAAGAACACGTTTATGCATAATCCAATCACTACCTATCCAATGACAAGTAACACCCACATAAGACAAATTATGATAAGTTTCACCCCAAATATCAGAACAAATAGCAACACGAGAATTAAAATTGAGAAAAAAATTTGCCAAATTAATTTTTTCCATTTTATACTGGCGAATAATTTCTCGTTTAATTGTTTTTCTTGAAAAACCTCGTGCTTGAGGGTTTAATGCTTGTTGACAATAATCAATAAAACTAAGTTTTTCAGAAAACATGTATGGCAAATTTTCTTCACAAATCATTTCAGCCATTTTTTGCCTATTTTGCTCGTCGCTATAAGCAAAAAGGCCGCCCTTACCTCTGTTAGCAAACCGAGAAATTTGGGTTTGCACTTCTTGTCGTCCCTTTTTTTTGGCCTCGTATTTGGCGTACTCCACGGGATGCCTCGACCTTAGGTGTTTTTCCGGACCGCCATAACCACCGGAAACTCCCATTTGTATGACGGTCCCGCAATGTTTACAAGTTCCATAAACTATGCCATCTTTTGTGTCTTTGTCAAAATGATAAACAAATAATTCTGATTTATATTTTTTTTACCTTTGTCCGGACCTCGAGAGGTCTCGGGCTCACCTGCCTCCACGTCGACGTCGTTGCTTTGCGGTGTAGGCTCATCGTCCCCGTCAAGATTATCCAGTCCTGCTTCATCAACATCCTCGAATAGACTATCAAGAGTGGGGAGATTCGCGTCTCCTCTACCAGAATAAATCTGGTTGAATTCTTCATCCGTCATAGCGTCCCCGATTAAATGATCTGGGACAGTAGGAAACGAAGAGACGGAGTGTCTTCCTCGAGAACCGTGTCCGCGTGAGGTCGAACCGTCGGAGGTGGCTTTAGCTTTGCCTTTACTCAATCATCGGTTGACGTCGCCCATATCCACGGACCGTCTACCGGACTCCCTCGACATTTTAATATATATTTTTTTGATATTAAAATAATATATTACTTTTGGAAAAATTAAAAAAATTTCGAAATTTTATATATTAAAATTTCGAAAATTTCAAAAAATAAAGAATATATTTAAATTATTTAAAGATTAAAGAATATATTTAAAAATTAATAATATTTAAAATTTTGAAAAATTTGAAAAAATTTCAAAATTTTATATATTAAAATTTTGAAAATTTCAAAATTTTAATGTATAAAATTTTTATATTATTATATGAATATTAAATGTATAAAAATTAAATAGAGATAATAAGATTGAGAGATTGATAAATTGAGAGAATGAGAGAATGAGAGATGGATTGAGAAATTGAGTGATTTTTTATGTAAAAAATGTGAGAATTTATAGATAGATCCTTCCCCCCCCCCCTCCCCTCTTCCCCTCCCCCACCTCAACGGCTAAATAGCCGTTTGAGGTGTGCCCCCCACTATTTTTTTTAGCTTTTTGCACGGCTTGGCTTGGGATTTGAAATGAACAAACAAAAAAAATTAACCGGTACCGGAACCGGACCGGTACCGAAATGGGCGGTACCGGTACCGGTTCCCGGAACCGGTGACACTGCGACGACGACGGTGACGGGTACAGGCGGTACCGTTGCCGGTGACGGTACCGTACCGGTACCGTGTCCACCCCTACTTTAGAGTCGTTGGTAGTCGCCCGGGGTATATCATCATCCCCTTCTTCAAAAGAGTTTGTCCTCAAACTCGGAATTTCTTCAGGCTCAAAGTACGGGCTGATGTATTTGATGTTGAATGTGGCCGATACCCCATAATCTCCTAGAAGGTTGATTTTGTAGGCATTGTCATTTACCTTCTCCAATATCTCAAAAGGACCGTCGGCTCTTGGTAACAGTTTCGACTTGCGTTTGTTGGGAAACACTCTTTCCTAAGATGAATCCATACGAGATCTCCTGGTTGAAAATGGGCTTCCTTCCTTCCTTTGTTGATGCGCGTGCTGATTCTCTCATTCATGGCTTCAATCCTGTCTCGAACTTTGTTGTGAATGTCCTGAATTTCCTTCGATCTCTTGTCCGCTTCCCAACTATACTTGGTATCTGTTATGATAGGATCAAGCTCTAGTGGGGTCAAGGGATTTGAACCGTAGACAATGGTGAAGGGGAATAGCCCGGTAGTCTTGTTCGGGGTTCGGTTGTAAGCGAACTCTGCGTGTGGAAGTAGCTCCTCCCATTGTTTGATATTTTTCTTTATGAGGGCTTGGAGGAGAGTCCTGAGGGTGCGGTTAGTGACCTCGGTCTGTCCATCGGTTTAGGGGTGGCTAGACGTACTACACTTGAGTTTAGTACCCAACTTTCTCCATAGAGTCATCGAAAAATGACTAAGGAATTTGGTGTCTCTGTCCGATACCATGCTTCGAGAAACGCCATGGAGTTTGACTATCTCTCGAAAGTAGATATCCGCAACTTGTGAAGCATCATAAGTGGTAACACATGGCACGAAATGGGCCATTTTTGAGAACTAGTCCACGACAACCATGATTGAATCTTTGCCCCGTTGCGTCCTCGGTAACCCGGTGATGAAATCCAAGCTAATATCTTCCCATGGTGCACAAGGAACTGGTAGCGGCATGTGCTTTCCTTGGGGCAGTGAGTGACTCTTTGCTAGGTGGCATGTGTTGCAACGCTTGATAAAATGCTCGACGTCTCGTTCCATCTTTGGCCAGTGGTAATGCTCCTTCATCATCATGTGAGTCTTGTCGACTCCATAATGACCAGCTAGGCTTCCTCCGATCCGTGGACTTCTTCAATGAGGGTTTCGCGGATACTGCATTTTGGGATGCACAGTTGGTTACCACGGAAGAGATAACCGTCTTTGACAAGAAAATCTCCATAGGGCCGAATGAGGCACTTAGAATAAGTGTCCTTGAAGTCTTCATCTTCCTTGTACAGCTCGTGCAAAAACTCAAAACCAACAAGTTTGGTACTAAGTACCGTTAGTAATAAATGCCTCCGGGACAAGGCATCGGCGCCCTTGTTCATGGTTCCGTTCTTGTGTTTGATGGTGAAGGTGAAGGTTTGGATATACTCGACCCATTTAGCATGCCGAGGTCGGAGTTTATGTTGTCTTTGGATGTATTTTAGAGCCTCATGGTCGGAATGTAAGATGAACTCCTTGCTCACGAGATAATGGCGCCAATGCTCAAGAGACTGCACCAATGCGTAGAACTCCTTGTCGTATGTGGAATACCTCCTTCTTGTGTCGTTTAGCTTCTCGCTAAAGTACGACACCGGGTGTCCTTCTTGGGATAGGACAGCCCCGATTCCAACTCCCGAGGAATCACACTCGACCTCGAATAGTTTGTCAAAACTAGGAAGGGCTAACACAGGGGCATGTGTTAATCACTCCTTGATTGTTTCAAAGGCCTGTTGGGCCTTGGAGTTCCACTCGAACTTCTGATTTTTCGTTAAATCCGTGATAGGTGCCGTGATGGTGCTAAAATCCTTCACAAATCTCCGGTAGAAAGAGGCAGGACCATGAAAACTCCAAACTTGTTGCATAGTGGTGGGGGTCGGCCATTCTCTAATGGCTTGTGTCTTCTTTTCGTCCACCCGTATGCCTTCACTTGAGATAAAGTATCCCAAGAACTCTGTTTCATGCGAAAAGAATTGACTCTTTTTGAGGTTGCCGTAGAGTTTCTCCTTGTCCAACTTCTTAATCACCAAAGTGAGGTGATTAACATGATCTTCTTCATTTTTGCTATAAATCAGAATGTCGTCAAAGTAGACAACGACAAAATGACCTATAAACGGCTTCAAGACCTGATTCATAAGCCGCATGAACGTGCTCGGGGCCTTGGTTAATCCAAATGGCATAACCAACCATTCGTATAACCCAAACTTCGTCTTGAACGCTGTCTTCCACTCGTCTCCTTCAAAGATTCGAATTTGATGATATCCACTCCTAAGATCAATTTTTGAAAAGATCTTAGAGCCATGCAATTCGTCCAACATGTCTTCCAAACAGGGAATCGGATACCAGTACTTGATAGTGATCTTGTTGAGAGACCGACTATCGCAGCACATACGCCACGTTCCATTCTTCTTGGGCACCAAAAGTGCCGGGACAGCACACGGGCTAAGACATTCTCTCACGAAGCCCTTAGCGAACAACTCATCAACTTGACGTTGAATTTCCTTCGTTTCTTCGGGGTTCATTCGGTATGCTGCTTTGTTGGGTAGGGCAGCCCCCGGTATGAGGTCAATTTTGTGTTGGATGTCTCGTTTAGGAGGGAGACCATGGGGGACATCTTCGGGGAATACTTGAGCATATTCTTTAAGGATCGGTTGGGCTAGAGGATGGAGCTGTTTTGGGAGGGCAGTGGGCTCGACTTCTCCATCTTCAAGGAGAATGAGGTCTTTAACTTCACGGAATTCATGTTGCTCAGCTTGTAGGATGGTGGAGATGAGGACAGGAGGGGGCTCTTGTGGCTGTTTGGCCGTGGATGAAGTGCGGGGGGGGGGGGGGGGGGGAAGAGGTGTCAAGGTGATCTTTCTTTTATTCATCAAGAACGAATAAGTGTTGGCGTAGCCGTCATGTTTCACACGGTGATCAAAGAGCCACGGGCGTCCCAAAAGTATGTGGCATGCATCCATAGGAATGATATCACACCATACGTCGTCCTTGTATGATTTGCCGATACTCAAAGAGATGAGACTTTGTGTATCAACACGCAAGCCCTTGCCATGATTCAACCATTGAATCGTGTAAGGCTTAGGATGTGGAGAGGTCTTCAAACACAGCTTGTCTACCATGGTTTTGGATGCCACATTGGTGCAACTTCCTCTATCAATGATAAGCGAACACACCTTCTTTTGGACCGTACAACATGTGTGAAAGATGTTTTCACGTTGCACTTGTTCTTCGGGGCAGGTTATAGCACTCAAAGTTCTTCGGATGACCAAGATTTCTCCTTCATCGGGGCCCACATACTCGTCTAGTTCTTCCACTTTTTCAACTTCTCCTTCAACCCAGGTTGGGTCAAAGTCTTCTTCATCACATTCGACAATGGCCATCACCTTTTTATTAGGACATTCATTGGCATAATGACCTCGTCCTTGGCATCGAAAGCAAACGGGTGCTTTCTTGGTGGGATCAGCCCGGGGTGTGAAAGAGGAGGAGGGGTTCTTTGAGGTAGATGGGGAGGAGGAGGAGGGGTTTGGGCCATGGGCAGTAGTGGGGTTTTTGGGGGTAGTATAAGGTAATTTTGGTGGAGGGTAAGGTGGTTTGGATGTGGAGGAGTAGGGCCGTGGGGAAGGGGTGTTATTTTTGGAGAAACAGGCTTTGGATTTCTTATGTTGAGCTTCAACTTTGAGGGCCAACTTCGTGAGTTCTTCTAGAGATTCGTAACTTTGCAACTCCACCGTATTGGCTATTTGTAGGTTTAAGCCGAATAGGTAACGAACAAAGGTTTGTTTGTCATCTTCTTGCAAGTCACATCTCAGCAAGAGCTCTTCAAACTCCCGGTTGTATTCTTCAACGGACTTAGAACCTTGCCTAAGCGTTTGAAGCTTAGCAAAGTTCTCACGAACATATTCGGCGGGTAAAAACTTCTTCTTTAGAAGGGACCTCATCTTTACCCACGTGGACACCGGTTCCTTGTCGTTTCTTCTCCTCTTGGTGCACGTATTAGTCCACCAAGTTGATGCATACTTCCGGAATTTTAAGGCCACTATCTTGACCTTCCTTTCGTCGGAAACATCTTTGAAGTCAAAGACGTGTTCCACTATTTCTAGCCACTCGAGGAATTCGTCCGGGTCGTTCTTCCCTTCAAAAGTTGGAATGTCAACTTTGAAGTCAGAACCTTCATTGGCTTTAGGCTTCATGGTTCCACTAGAGCTAACGTTTTCTTCACGGTCACTTCCTTGAAGCTCGTTGAGTTTCATCTTCGTAAGCTTGGCAACCTCTTTAGCCAAGTACTCTACTTGGGCTTTCAAGGCTGTATTTGAGGCAATGAGCTCTTCATGGGACATAGTTCGGGATTCATTTGACATGGTTGAAGGGGAGAGAGGGTGAGAGGGATTGTGGATTCTGGCCATGGATTTGGAGGAAGAAAAGGGATGGAGTTTGAGCTTGAACAACGTACTTTTAGAGGCGTGTGAATGGTCCTAGAGGGATATGCAACACAAAGCTCTGATACCAAATGTTGGACCCAAGCTCAGGTTTTTATAAGCACAATCTTGTTAATGGCAGGGAAGGGGAGATAATCGATTGTCCAAAGTGGATAATCGATTATTAAGGGCTTCAGGTTCTTGGGCAATTTTCTGGGGATTTTCTGAGAAGGGAGATAATCGAATGACAGAAGGGTGTCAATCGATTATTGAGAGTTGCAGGTTTCCGGGAAAGGCTGATAATCGATTGTCTAAGAGTAATAATCGATTATTGAATGTTACAGGTGTTTCACGAAGGGTGGTTAATCGATTACTAGTAGTGATAATCGATTATTTGGCAGCTCGGGACAGGAAAAGAGGTATTTCTTTGGGAAGGGGAACAAGCCAAGTTGGTGTTAAGGGATATTACACACCCTTATCTTAACTTGGGGTAGAGTCTAGCATTCAAATAAGATATAACACACTTATTTAAATAACTAGAACCTAAAACTCACACTCAAGAGAACCACTCTTAAGATATAGAATTAGGAATTTGGAATGAAACACACAAGTGAATCACTTTGATTAAAATGGAATATAATGTGTTCCTTACAAAGGCCTATGGCCAAAATATATATAGCAAAATAAGGGAGACTACCAAGTCTCTTATTCACACAAATTAAAGAAATTAATGGCCACTTGTTGATGTTCCTTTAGTGGGGAAAACACAGGGATTATTGTACTTGTAGGGAAGGATTTTTGTCCATTAATGGTGGGAGGGAATATGTGAATATAATTCACAATTGATTGGCTTAGGTGGGGCTGTTTTGGACAGGAGAAAAGGGGTGGGGTAGCAGGTTATTTGGAGGTATTTCCTGGGCTGGATATGGGGTAAAAACATGGGGGGTTGAAGGGTGTGGGTGTGGGTCAAGGTGTCTTGGATTTTATGGCTGTTTGTTTAGCCAAGTTGAGGTGTAAGGGAGTGGTATTGGCAGGGTTGTGGCATGGGGTTTTTGGCCAGGGATGAAGGAAAAATAAATGTAGTTTTGGGTTTACTATTTTGGATATTTTGGGGTTTGGATTGGATGAGAATGGCTGGGCTTTTTAAGTTGGAGTTGGGCTCAGGGAAATTATGGCTATGTGGCGGGTTTTAGGATTGATAAGTTTGGTCCAAAAGGAATCATAACACTTAGCCATTATTCCGTTAATTTGTTTAACGACTTTAGAGTCATTGGTAGTTGCCTGGGGTATATCACGGCGTGTTTTTTTTGGAGCCGGATGGTTCCGGTTGAGTCTCTGGAACCGAATCTCGCTCGACGTACCCCGATTGTTGCGTCTCGAACATCAGCGCATGATTCCCGAATTCTGGGAAATACCACATCGCCGACTCGTGAGGCTCGAGATTGTTGGGAAAGAAGCCGGAGCCGGAAGGATTCATGTTCAAAAGAGAGTTGGAGATTTGGATAATTGAAGAATGTGAAGAAGATTGAAGATTGAAGGTGTGAGAATGGGAGGGGGGATTTGAGATTTATAAAAAAAATTATTTAATTTTTCTTTTTTTTGGGTTTGAACGGCTAAATTAGCCGTTAGGGGGGAGGGGATCAGCGTCAAACGAATGACGTGTCATGAATGACGCCCGAAACATGCCGCAGGGGGAGGTGTTTAACGCCGGTCGGGCGTGAAAACCGGCGTAACGCCGACCGGCATTATGGGTATACCCACTGCCCTAAAATGTGGATATTTTATCTAAGCACAAACACACAGGTGACTCTCTACGGTGTACAAAAATCGAAGTGCCTGGCCATAGAATCAAATCGAAGCACATAAATGAGATATGAATAAGCGAGAAGAGGAGGAGGGGCACCACAAGCTTTTGGAATAGAAGACATAATTGCGCAAACTACTCTTTTCCAAGTTTTGCATATAATCAAACTTTATAGGTAAATTGTCTTTCAACATGTAGAACTTCTTGAATAAAAGTAAAAAATTATAAAAATATCAAAATATCAAATTTTTTTAGACAAAAAAGAAGTTCACATCCACATTGTCACACTCCAACTGTCACACTATCACTTTCACACTTTCATCCGTCTTCACCAGCCACCAAAGTGCCACCGTCAATCGGAGCGGTTGACTGATCACATTGACATATTATATTGTGTTAGACGCCTTGCACACCTCCAGAGGGGGGTGAATAGAGGTGTTGTCGAAATGACCATTTTTTTCGCGCGGAAGCATTCTCGACAAATACTCGATCAAAACAAATGCACCACAAACAAATTTAAGTGAAAGATAAAAGCAATGAGCACACGATATATACTGGTTCGGTCTAAATGCCTACATCTAGTCCCCAAAGGAAATGAGCCTGAGCCTTCACTAACCCGTCAAACTTAACGGAGTTTTACAATACGTATACAACTCGAGAACTTGATTTTACAAGCCTATTATCCTACCACCAAAGCCTTGATTTCACAGGACTCAGGATTTCTTCCACCTAACGTTTGATTTCACAAACCGTTAAGATTTCTAACACTTGGTGTAATCCCAACACCAAGAATACAAATCCCTTAGAAATAAAAGTAAGAAAACAAGCCACAACGGAATAATTCTTCCAACACGGAGTAGGTTGCTGCAAATACAATGAAGTGCAATAGAATATGGAAAAATCTCTCGAAGACTCAAGCAATGAGAATAAACTCAAGCATGAAAAGATTTAGCAATCAAAAAAATTTCCTTACTTGGATATTAGAAGGGGGTTGAGTAGAATCTCTTAATATATTCAAAGGATATGTTCTTCAAAATGTTCTTGATGTTCTTCTAATGATAATAACAAGACAGGGGAGTTTATAGAAGTTAGGGAGCGGATAGGGATAAAAAACATTCAAAAAACTAGTCGTTTGAAAGTTGAAACTGTCAGTTTATTTGAATAAGTTTGCATTTATTCGACTAAGTCAGATGTTTTCGTACCCTTAAAGCATTTGCATTTAGTAGACTAAACTCACATTTACTAGACGAAATCAGTCTTCATTTAGTCAACTAAATTCAATTTTTTCGACTAAATTAGTCGACTTATTCAAATGTATTCGACTTATTTGAATAAACTAAATGTTATTCGAATAGACGAGCAGCTTCTCCACACAAAGGCTGGTCTAAAAGGTGTTTTGAAGGTGGAATAATCAATGAATGAACTTTAGAGATTTCATATTCCTTAACACACATTCTAAGACCTAAAAGACTACCCAACCAAAGAAACGTCTTCGGTCTCGATCCTTTCACCGATGCTCATAGGTTTAGGGGAAGACGGTAGAATATCAAAACCCGAATCAACAAGTCCCTTCTTCACGGACGGATATGAACTTGTTGTAGCTTTGATTCTTAGCCTTGATGCACAATATGATGGTGATCTTTTGCCACATTTTTTTCATTATCAAAACCTAAAAGACAATGGGTAGAGGACATTGCAAATATATATTCATGATAGCACATTGTGTTAGAATAAGAGACTAACGCTAGAGGGGGGGTGAATAGCGTTTGATCAAAAATCGCAGGAATAAAAAATGAATAAACGAGAAGTAAAGAGAAGAGTAACAGGCACACCGATTTTACCCTGGTTCACCACAACTTGTGGCTAATCCAGCCTCCCGGGAGACTCTCTCGAGCTACACTACTACCTCTTTAAGCTTAACGGTGCTTAACAAACCCGTACAATTTGAGAATTCGAGTCACACGAACCTCAACGAACCTTCGAAGGAAACAGCCCTTCCTTCGAACAACAAGAGAAATACCTTCTCTTGTCAAGTGTTTAAGAACACTAAAAACACTCAAGAACAATACTCTCTTTTAGAGTGGATAATGAGTAAACTAAGAACGCTCAAGAACACAACACAAGCTTCACAAAAAATGGCTCTCAAAAGCTATGAATAATTGAAGAATGATTTGCAATGAAAGAGTAGGAGTTGTGAAGTAATGTGATGTGTAAAACAGACCCAAACACCCCATTTTATAGTAGAAAAATAGGCTCCAACGGACCAAAGTATTTAAGGGGTGATTGGCACAATTTGTGGGATTTGATGAAAATTGGATCTGTTGAAATTCACCCAGACAGCGCTGTCCTAGGCTTGGACATCGCTGTTCTAGGCTTGCGTTTTGAAAAATGGGAAGCAACGGTCATGCCAACAGCGATGTCTAAAATCCCTACATCGCTGTTTTGGCTGTTGACTTCCAAACAAGGAAAGTTTTAGCCTTAAATTCCTTCCAACGGTCAGGTCTCTACATCGATGTTCCATACTAGAACATCGCTGTTTAGGTCTGCCTTTGAAGATGGAAGTTTGGCCTGACAGCGCTGTTTCTGGGTCAACATCGCTGTCCAAAAACTTTCTGCCAATGCACAATATCTTTGGCTTAGGTTGGACAGCGATGTAGGGAAGCCTACATCGCTGTTCCAAAAGATTCTGGAAATCCAACCTTGGCTCAACAACGATGTCTAATGTCCAACATCGTTGTTGGAGGACTTAACGCCAAACCATGTTTTTAGCTACCCAAGCCAGACAGCGCTGTTGGTTACCTCAACATCGCCGTTGGGCTGGTTTAGCCAGACCCATGGTTGGTTTAGTCACGCCGTTAGCCGATGTCAAAAACACAAGTTCTCCAAAGTAAAAACCAAGTATTGAAAACATTTGTTTATTGCATTTTGCTAAGAAATCAAGTAAAACATTTTAAAAACCACGTCATTTAGTTGAAAACCACGACTAACCAAGTTCGTGCCATTTCGCATGGTTTTCACTAAACGACCAAAAACGGAAAGTGGTTTTTGAGGCGTTTTTGTTGGAGAACTATTTAAATGTGCCCAGAAGTAAAAACCAATCATTAAAAGTTGAAAACCACTTGGTCGGTTCGAACGCCAAAAACCAACGCCGATAACCGAAAGCCGAACGCTGGTTTCTGAAGACCGAACGCCGGATGGCTTGGTTTTTGGTTTGGGCGAACTCCAAGTGTTTTCAGACAGGTTTAAGACTTAAGAAAATCATTTTGAGTATGCAAAAAATATTTTGATGAAATGAGCCTAGAGAGCCATGTTTTGACGGTTTGTGCCGGTCTTGATCACATTAAAACTGACTCAATATAATTCTAAGTCTTCGTTCTTGATTCTTGGTTCTTGGTTCTCAGTTCATCATGCCATGTTCCTTCGCCTTGGTTTTGCTCAGTTTAACCTTGTTATTGTCACGGCGGTTTGGCATTATCAAAACCTGTCATATAACGAACACGGCTTAGTACGACATAGGCGTAAACCCGTGTTCCAACAATTTCCCCCTTTTTGATAATGGCAAAAAGTTCCCCCTTAATTTGTGCTTAAAAAAAGGAATTGTCATATTAAAATCAAATGATCCCGTTTTTAGGGACGTTCCCCCTTAGTGTATGCATAACCCTTTTCTTCCCCCTTTTGACATTAACAAAAAGATAAAGGATAACTTTTATTTACTGAAAAAGGGAAATAGCGGAGTACAACGGAAGCATTAAAAAAACAGGATAATTAAAATAAAAGAGATAGAAATTCTAGGGGCGTCCTAGTCTTCGTCTTCGGTTTCCTCCTCGTCGTCGTCGTCGTCCATCTCATCACCATCAACAGCGTCGTCGAACTCGTCCTCGTCCAGGGAGCTTGACGGGTCGTAGGAGGCATCGTCTTCGTCCTCGTCACCGTACACCTGCCCAAAGAACGTTCCATGGTACGGTGGGGGGACGTAGTTAACGCGTTGGAAGTACGCGTTCATGGCGTACCCTTGGCGTTGGACCGCCTCGTCAAGTCTTTCAAGGTAGCCATCCATCCCATCAACTTTGAAGTGCAGCCAGTTGAGAGAGTCAGCAATGGAGGCAAGGTTGGCCCGGGTCTGGGGTTCGGCTAGGCCAGCAGCATAACGGGGCCGTGGCACGGCAGTGGCAGGTCCGGCGTTGTCCGACCGCTTCTTGAAGGTTTGGGTGCTGATCGCCCAAATCTTCGTGGCCTTTGTGAGTGGGCCAACGGTGGTGGTCACCTTGAACCGTTCAAGGATGTCCATCACCACGAACGGGTACGGGAGGAAGTGATCGTGGTCGGTGGACGCGGCAATCGTCATGTTGATCATGACAAACTTTGCCCAATTGATTGGGGCCGAGTGCATGATCGCATGGATGAGTTTGAGGTCTTCACCGTACATGATGGTGTGGTCGTGCTTCCTGGGTTTGATGATCCGGGAGATGATGTAGAGAAGAAGACGGCCTTCGGGGTTAGCGGAGTGGATGGTTGGGCGGCCCGAGGCATGGCGGATGAGCTCGGTGATGCCAAGCTCGTTGAGGATAAGACCCTCGTTGTTGAGCACCCAGTCCTCTCCGCCATAGAGGGAAACGTCGTCGCCTTGGTAGGGGAGGCCGGCGATGCGCCCAAGCTGCTCAATTGAAAGTTCTATCGGCGTGCTCTTGACAAGAGAATAGAACACGTCGCCCTCACGCCGGAGGTTGGAGTAGAAGACCCGAATCAGCGCCGGGTTGATCTCCTTCCGAGCCCGGGAGACGAAGGGCCAAAGGCCGGCCTGATGAAGCTGCGCGTCGAGGTCGTCGTAGCCCTGCAGCTCCGGGTAGCGCTCCGGGATGATCCGTGGAGGAGCCACAACCCGTTTAGAGAAGAAAGTGAGGAAACGGGTGCGTTCCTCCTCGGAATCAAACCAAAGGTATGACCCGTCACCATAGTAGAGGCGTTCCTCGGTTGATGTCGTAGGCGCCCGGGATTTGGACTTTGATTTCCCGGAGGTGGCAGCCCTGCTCTTGTCCTTGCCCATGATAAGAAAACTCAAGAGAAAAGAGTAGAGATGATGAAATAAGCAAAGATGTTGAAGAGAATTGTTTTTGTGTGTGTAAAAGTGAAGAGAGGAGGTCCCAATTTATAGAGAAAGAGGTCTCCAACGTCCAGATTTTCAAAAATATGGCTGTTGGATCAATTAATGCTGGTGCCAACGGATATTTTTTTTTGAAAAATTTATCCAGAACAGCGATGGTCCAAAGGCTACATCGCTGTTGGGACAGCGCTGTTGGGCCTCTGGACAGCGCTGTTATGCGTCAAGTTTTAAAAACAAGTGTTAAAAGGACAGCGATGTTGGGTTCCCTACAGCGATGTTCCAAATCATTCTGGAATTGTGTAAGGGGTTGAACCCATTAGAACAGCGCTGTTGGGTTTCTCTACATCGCTGTTTTACGATAGAAAAAAATTTGTAAAAGGGGACATCGATGTTGAAAGTGGGACATCGCTGTTTAAAAAGTTTCTGGTTTTGGTTGAAAACAAGGTGTTTTGGGTGGACAGCGATGTTTTAGGTTGGAACAGCGATGTTCAAAAAGTTTCTGGAAAGTGAAGAGTAAGGGACTCCCTGGGACAGCGCTGTTGGCGTGTTGTACAGCGCTGTTGGCACAAACTGGTTGACGGTGTTTCTCTCAACAGCGCTGTTTGGTCTCCTGGACAGCGCTGTTTGCATGGTTCCCCCTGATTTCATGAACGGGGTACCTACAAAAAAGAAAAAAATTCTCCGACGCTCAAGTTAGTAAGCGCTTAATAAGTTTAGATGCATAACTTAGATCATCGTGGAGTCAAGGATTCCGAGTTCACTTCGAATGCGGAAGAACGACTCTTTCTCTAAAGGTTTTGTGAAAATGTCGGCTAATTGGTTGTGTGTTTCAACAAACTCAATTTCGACATCACCTTTGAGAACATGATCTCTAATGAAATGATGCCTAATGTCAATGTGTTTCGTCCTTGAGTGAAGAACGGGGTTCTTTGTCAAGCTTATGGCGCTAGCATTATCACAACGAAGAGGGACGTGATTGATACTAAGGCCATAGTCCACGAGTTGTTACTTCATCCAAAGAATTTGAGCACAACAACTACCGGCGGCTACATATTCCGCTTCGGTTGTGGATAACGCAACACTGACTTGCTTCTTACTAAACCATGAGACTAGAGAGCTACCAAGTAAGTGGCAAGTCCCACTCGTGCTTTTACGGTCTAATTTGCAACCGGCAAAGTCCGAGTCGGAATAGCCAACGAGATGACAAGAAGAGCCTTTTAGATACCACAGTCACACGTTTACCGTGCCGGCAAGATATTTCATAATCCGTTTTACCGCCGTTAAGTGTGATTCCTTCGGACATGATTGATACCTTGCGCAAAGGCAAACGCTAAACATGATATCCGGCCTACTAGCAGTAAGATAAAGAAGGGATCCGATCATACCTCGATACTTTTTGACCTCTACTTCCTTACCTTTCTCGTCTTTGTCAAGATGATCAGACGTGCTCATCAGGGTCACTATGGCTTTGGCGCTGTCCATTTCAAACCGTTTTAGGAGCTCCTTGCAGTATTTAGTTTGGCAAATGAACGTGCCATCTTTCATTTGCTTAACTTGGAGTCCCAAAAAGAATGTGAGCTCGCCCATCATTGACATTTCAAATTCGCTAGTCATTAGCGTTGAGAATTCCTTGCACAAAGACTCGTTAGTAGCACCGAATATAATGTCGTCTACATAAACTTGAACCAAAAGGATGTTATTGTTTTTACTCTTGATGAAAAGTGTGGTGTCTACCTTTCCCCTTTGGAAACCACTATCCAAAAGAAATTTACTCAAACGTTCGTACCATGCACGTGGTGCTTGTTTAAGACCGTAGAGCGCTTTCTTGAGTTTGAAGACGTGGTCGGGAAACTAAAAGTCCTCAAACCCCGGGGGCTGGTCAACATACACTTCCTCTTGAATAAAACCATTGAGGAAGGCACTCTTAACATCCATTTGATAAAGTTTAATATCCATAGACGAAGCAAAAGCAAGAAGTAAACGGATAGCTTCTAAACGTGCTACAGGTGCATACGTTTCTTCAAAATCAATGCCTTCTTCTTGATTGTAGCCTTTAGCTACGAGCCTAGCTTTGTTTCTAGTGATTATTCCATTTTCATCAAGTTTGTTACGGAACACCCATTTCGTACCAATAATCGTGCGATCATCAGGCCTTGGCACCAATTCCCAAACGTCATTTCGTTTGAATTGGTTTAGCTCCTGTTGCATAGCCAAGGTCCAATGTTCATCGTTTATTGCTTCGGAAATGGTTGTAGGTTCAATTTCAGATACAAAAGCCATGTGTCCTACGGTGTCCCTAAGAGAGTTACGAGTACTTACCCCGCGGTTGATGCTGCCGATTACCTGATCAAGTGGATGGTTTCTGTGCGTTCTCCAGGCGATGGGAAGCTCGGTTTCCTCTTGTTCCTGGGCTTCTCTTGTTCTTCTACGTCCGCTTGGTCCTCATTTTCGACCATCACTTGAGGTGTTTCCTCAGGTTGTGGTTGCGGGTTGGTGTATAATGGCGTGTCTTCTTCATCGTCTTCAATGTGTACTCTCTCTAATGAATCTGCAAGATCATCACAAATAGCCTTTCTCGCTAAGCGAGGATTATCTTCGGAAAATTTTCCCAAGTTATCTTTGCCGTTATTATGAATAAAACATTTGCAACCAAAGACTCGAAGATGGGAAAGGTTTGGCTTTCTCCCTTTGTATAGTTCATAGGGCGTTTTCATGAGTATTGGTCGAATGACGGCTCGGTTTAACACGTAGCTCGCGGTACTCACGGCATCCGCCCAAAAATACTTAGGGATTTTTGCCTCATTGATCATAGTTCTAGCCATCTCTTCGAGACATCTATTTTTACATTCCACCACTCCATTTTGTTGTGGTGTACGTGGGGCTGAGAAGTTATGATCAATGCCAAGTTCGTCACACAAATCTGAAAACAGATTTCGTTCGAACTCTCCCCCATGGTCGCTTCTTATGGATACTATGGTTGTTTCTTTTTCATTTTGAACTTTCTTTAGAAAATTTTTGAAAACATGAAATGCTTCACTTTTATGAGTAAGAAACAAGGTCCATGTAAACCTAGAGTAGTCATCGACAATCACAAACGCAAAGTAATTGCCACCAAAACTTTTCGTTCTAAAAGGACCAAAAAGATCCATGTGCAAAAGTTGAAGCGGTCTAGACGTTGAAACAACGTTCTTAGACTTAAACGAAGCCCGAACTTGCTTCCCCTTTTGACATGCATCACATATGGCGTCTTTTTCAAACTTAAGTTTTGGAATGCCAATTACTAAGTCTTGTGAAACCAATTTGTTCAAAAGGTTCATGTTCATATGAGCTACCCTTCGGTGCCATAACCAAGTGTCTTCCTCTTTACTCATGAGGCACTTAGCAAAGTCGGAAGAAGATTTGTCTAAGTTAACCATATAAATGTTATCGATTCTATCACCACGTAGAATGACCTTATTGTCACTAAGGCGTTCTACCGTGCATGATTTTGAATCGAAAGTCACACGGTTTCCCTTGTCACATAATTGACTTATGCTCAAGAGATTGTGTTTGAGACCTTTAACAAGCAAGACATTATCTATAGAGGAGTTTTCAGATTTACCTACTGAACCAACGCCGATAATTTTTCTCTTGCTATTGTCTCCAAAAACTACATTTCCTCCTTTAGCGGGTTTGATTTAGAGAAACTTGGATGCATCCCCGGTCATGTGTTTGGAGCATCCACTATCAAGGTACCAAAGTACACTTGATGCCTTCAAGCATACCTATGAAACACATCAATGAGTTTTAGGTACCCAATTTACGTTGGGTCCTCGGGTGTTAGGTGTGTAATGGTAGTGTGCTTGATTTTGTGATAGGTGCCTATGCCTAGTGTAACAAACGGGAGCAATATGGCCTATCCTATTACAATAATGGCAAACTACATTGGGGTTGTACATGTGCCTAGGTTCATAATAGTTAGAAGGTTTAACCATTTTGTTCCTATTTTGTGAAAATGATGGTTTTTGGAAATTTTGAAATTGGCCTCTTCTAGGTGCTCTAGCATTATTTCTTCTTATTTGAGAAAATTTATTTTTATGCACAAAATCAATTTTCTTAGGTTGTCTACTATGACCATTTTCATTCCTAGGTTTTAGTCTAGGTTGTCTAGTGTCCTTCGGTTGACAAGGTTTTCTATTATCTTCATTTTTAGGTTTCTTATGTTGAACCTTAGATGATTGTCTAGGTGGTGGCTCAACATTATCTTTAGCTTTATTTTTATCAAAACATATTCCTTCCTTAGAAAAATGCATAGTGTCAAGAAGTAAATTTAAGTCTTTGTGAGGAGTATTAAATTTCTTGACCGTGCTCTCAAGTTTAGCGACTTGCTCTTTTAAAGTTTTGCAAGACCCACATTCCCTCGATGAGCTTTCTGGTTTGTCAGCGCTTCTTTTTCCAAAAAATTTGTTTTCTTGTTTAAGTATTTCATTTTCTTTTTCCAATTTTTCAAAATCGTTTTCAAGTAAAGAAAGTCGTTTCTTCAGGGATTTATTTGTTTTAGAAGCCCTAACAAATTCCTCATAAAGTTCATGTAGTGCTTCTTGCATTTCTTCAAAAGTGTAAGAGTCGGAAGAAATATTACATACCTCTTGGACGTCGTCGCTTTGATCTTCGTGCGCCATGAGGCAGAGATTTGCAGCTTCGTCCTCCTCTTGGTCGGTTGATTCGTCGCCGGAATCGCCACCCCAAGAGATGTAGGCCCTTTGCTTCTTGAAGCCAGGCTTATCATTGCCGTGTTTGGCCTTTGGACACCTTGGCTTGATGTGGCCAATCTCGCCACAGCCGTAGCACTTGGGAGGACCGTCGTGCTTCCTTCCCTTCCGCTCAAATTCCTTCTTCATGAACTTGTGGAACTTCTTGATGACGAGCCCGAATTCATTGTCGTCATCGCTTGAAGCCTCTTCCACCGGTTCCTTGGTGGCTTTGAGAGCTATCCCCTTTTTCTTTTGTTCATCCAAAGACGGGGTTAGAATAGTAGATTCATAGGTTTTAAGGTTACCTCTTAGCCCGTCGATGGTGACGTTGGAGACTCCAATGGATTCATAGATTGCATCGGCTTTTGACCTCCATTCGGGTGTGAGGCTTCGCAGGATTTTCCTCACGAGATCCTTGTTGGTGTAAGTCTTTTTGAGAGCATGAAGGTCGTTGATGATCTTTGAAAAACGGTCGAACATGTCATCAATTTTCTCACCTTCTTTCATCCGGAACATTTCGTACTCTTGGGTGAGAAAATCGATCTTGGCTTCGCGAACTTGATCGGTACCTTCGTACGTCACTTCAAGCTTGTCCCACATCTCCTTGGCGGTTGTGCAACAGGAGATCTTTCGGTAGTCATCGGGGTTGACCGCGCAATATAGCATATTGATGGCCTTTGCATAGTTTTCAATCTTCTTGATGTCCTCGGCATCAAATTCGTTTTCGGTCTTTGGGACCGTGGTTTCTCCCACTTTCTTCATAGGGATTTCTTCGCCATTTTTGATCACCAACCACAATTGGAAGTTGGTGGAACGAATGTAGATTCTCATCCGTTCCTTCCAATAAGAGTAGTTGGTGCCATCAAAGAGTGGTGGCCTAGAAGTTGATTGACCTTCTCCAATTCCTGCATAGAGATTTCTTGAAGAAGAGCCCATGATCGCTTTACTCTCAAACGGTTAAGTTTGGACGCGAGTTAGGCTCCGATACCAATTGTTAGAATAAGAGACTAACGCTAGAGGGGGGTGAATAGCGTTTGATCAAAAATCGCAGGAATAAAAAATGAATAAACGAGAAGTAAAGAGAAGAGTAAGAGGCACACCGATTTTACCCTGGTTCACCACAACTTGTGGCTAATCCAGGCTCCCGAGAGACTCTCTCGAGCTACACTACTACCTCGTTAAGCTTAACGGTGCTTAACAAACCCGTACAACTTGAGAATTCGAGTCACACGAACCTCAACGAACCTTCGAAGGAAACAGCCCTTCCTTCGAACAACAAGAGAAATACCTTCTCTTGTCAAGTGTTTAAGAACACTAAAAACACTCAAGAACAATACTCTCTTTTAGAGTGGATAATGAGTAAACTAAGAACGCTCAAGAACACAACACAAGCTTCACAAAAAATGGCTCTCAAAAGCTATGAATAATTGAAGAATGATTTGCAATGAAAGAGTAGGAGTTGTGAAGTAATGTGATGTGTAAAACAGACCCAAACACCCCATTTTATAGTAGAAAAATAGGCTCCAACGGACCAAAGTATTTAAGGGGTGATTGGCACAATTTGTGGGATTTGATGAAAATTGGATCTGTTGAAATTCACCCAGACAGCGCTGTCCTAGGCTTGGACATCGCTGTTCTAGGCTTGCGTTTTGAAAAATGGGAAGCAACGGTCATGCCAACAGCGATGTCTAAAATCCCTACATCGCTGTTTTGGCTGTTGACTTCCAAACAAGGAAAGTTTTAGCCTTAAATTCCTTCCAACGGTCAGGTCTCTACATCGATGTTCCATACTAGAACATCGCTGTTTAGGTCTGCCTTTGAAGATGGAAGTTTGGCCTGACAGCGCTGTTTCTGGGTCAACATCGCTGTCCAAAAACTTTCTGCCAATGCACAATATCTTTGGCTTAGGTTGGACAGCGATGTAGGGAAGCCTACATCGCTGTTCCAAAAGATTCTGGAAATCCAACCTTGGCTCAACAACGATGTCTAATGTCCAACATCGTTGTTGGAGGACTTAACGCCAAACCATGTTTTTAGCTACCCAAGCCAGACAGCGCTGTTGGTTACCTCAACATCGCCGTTGGGCTGGTTTAGCCAGACCCATGGTTGGTTTAGTCACGCCGTTAGCCGATGTCAAAAACACAAGTTCTCCAAAGTAAAAACCAAGTATTGAAAACATTTGTTTATTGCATTTTGCTAAGAAATCAAGTAAAACATTTTAAAAACCACGTCATTTAGTTGAAAACCACGACTAACCAAGTTCGTGCCATTTCGCATGGTTTTCACTAAACGACCAAAAACGGAAAGTGGTTTTTGAGGCGTTTTTGTTGGAGAACTATTTAAATGTGCCCAGAAGTAAAAACCAATCATTAAAAGTTGAAAACCACTTGGTCGGTTCGAACGCCAAAAACCAATGCCGATAACCGAAAGCCGAACGCTAGTTTCCGAAGACCGAACGCCGGATGGCTGGGTTTTTGGTTTGGGCGAACTCCAAGTGTTTTCAGGCAGGTTTAAGACTTAAGAAAATCATTTTGAGTATGCAAAAAATATTTTGATGAAATGAGCCTAGAGAGCCATGTTTTGACGGTTTGTGCCGGTCTTGATCACATTAAAACCGACTCAATATAATTCTAAGTCTTCGTTCTTGATTCTTGGTTCTTGGTTCTCAGTTCATCATGCCATGTTCCTTCGCCTTGGTTTTGCTCAGTTTAACCTTGTTATTGTCACGGCGGTTTGGCATTATCAAAACCTGTCATAAAACGAACACGGCTTAGTACGACATAGGCGTAAACCCGTGTTCCAACACATTGTCCAACACATTGTCATCACTTTTCTATCACACCGTCAACGCGTATTCTTACATCACACTACCATTATACTTCTATTTTTGTTTTAAAAGACCTAGTACCCCTATTTTGCTATTTTCATATGTTTATACGTGAGATTTCTTATGTCTTTGAATCTATTTCATACTGAGAAATTTCCCGATTAGGGAGTCCTCATCAAAATCTATATATTTACTCCCTTCTCCCCAAAAAGTTCTTCCTGTTTCTGTTTACGACCGACTTTATTTTCAATTCAATTTATTTGATTGTAGGTGTAAAATTAAAAAAATAAAATTTATATATTTAAAAATTACATCAAAAGTTCTACAAAACAAGAGATGACAAGACTATTATTTTATCAAATAACTAACAAAAATAAGGTAAAAAAGTGATTAAAGTTTGACCCTGTGAATAGTCATTGGGGAAAACGTTTTAGGATGGAGGGAGTACTTCTTATCAATTTCATTTTCATATCATATTAATGCAAGTTTCTTTTAATTCTTGAGTAATGAATGATCAGCCAAACCACGCAAGCAAACCTCACATTTGACATCCATCTTTGATACGATAGTGTCTCACAGACACACAGATAAGTGTTGGATTTCAATGAGGAAGAACACTGCGAAGCAGTGTTAAACGAAGAACTCGATAGTATAATGAATCGCGTACGAAATGCTTTCATATCAAAGTTATTTCGGGGTATACGAAATATTTCAATCGGATAAGACGTTAATCAAGAACAAGCACTCGAAAAATCAGTCCTCAATCCATACCACGAGACTCTATTTTATAGAGTTGAAAATTTCTTGATCGGACATAAGCGTTTGCGTAGACATACGCGTACGTTTGCGCGGAGAATGTTGGTGATTTTAGTGTCATCAATTTATTTTGTGTAATTAGATTTACTTTGATCGAACAAGAATTTAAATAGACGTTGTCAAACGAGTTAGGAGGCGTGGAGTGCGCGCTCGTTCAACGATATTATAAATTCACTGCAGGGGTCCGGGGGCGGCAGCCCCCGGGATAGCGGGGGTCCGGGGGCGGCAGACCCCGGGTAGCGGGGTCCAAGGGGCGGCAGCCCCTGGCCGGGGTCCAAGGGACAGCTTGGAAATTTTTTATTTCGGACGTTGTTTCTTTAAGAAAATCCTTAAGATTTTCGTGACCGGAGTCCAAAATGGTAAAGGACTCGTACATAATGGATAAACGTCGAAATTAAGCCTTCAATCGCAGGAGACCTTTCGTTCAAACTCGCACCTTTTTCTTCTTGCGCGAACGTACGCATACATCTACGCGAACGTTCATGTCCGATCACAAGGATTTTCGACTCTATAAAATAGAGTCTCGTGGTATGGGTTGCGTGACAGATTCTCGAGTGCTTGTTCTGAATTAACGTCTTATCCGATTGAAGTATTTCGTATACCCCGAAATAACTTTGATTTCTTCGTTTAACACTGCTTCGCAGTGTTCTTCATAATCTAAATCCAACAGAGAAGAGGCGTGAGAAGTTCCTGCGGCTTTTGGAGTAAATTTCGACGTTCGCGCGGAGAAGAGGCGCGAGAAGTTCCTGCTGCCGCCCCTTGGACCCCGCTACCCGGGGGCTGCCGCCCCCGGACCCCTACAGTGAATTTGTAATATCGTTGAACGAGCGTGCACTCCGCGCCTCCTAACTCGTTTGACAACGTCTATTAAAATTCTTGTCCGATCTAAGTAAATCTAATTACATAAAATAAACCGATGACACTAAAATCACCAACAATAAGTACGCATAAAATTTATTGTCAGTAGGTGTCTGTAACACATCATGTTTGTCAAATGTGGTGTTCTTATAACTTTCTTAATGATGGGCTTTTATTGTTTATGAGACAGCATCTAGACACTATTTTTTACACTACTATTTTTTATAGACATTTGACAGTGTTTTCATGTTTGTACTTGTAAGAAAAATGGTGTCATGGTTAGGGTATCCCAAACATAACCCATATGGATATAGATATCCTTGAATTGAAAATTCCCAAAGTCTAATTGCTACCAACATATTTCTGAAGCATAACCTAATCTGCTCCTTTTATGTCATATTCACTCGCCGTGACAAACCGTTAAACTCAAAAACATAATGGGACGAATGACAAAGTTTAGCATTATCTTTTTTTTCATGCAGTAGACTCCGTTTAATTGATCGATGGATAGTTATCCTATAACATCTCCCAATCCCCTTCAAATGAACTTCTTGTGCTAAAGAAATATAACAATCTTTCTTGATCATAAGCTTGTATTTAAAATTTACATCATGAATGTATATGACCATATGACAATTCATATTGATACTTTAAGGCCCTGTTTGGTACATGAAATTCAAATTATGGAATTAAAATTGAGAATTTGAATTCCAATTCTTATGTTTGGTAGCACAAATATTATGCAGATTTGGAATTAATAGTGCAAAAAATGAATTGAAATTGGTGAATTCAATTCTATGGAATTGAATCCCATAGAATTTCAATTACAATTCCATCAATCATTCCTTTAAAATGAGATCAAATTTAGAAAGTGGATAGCCAAATCCAAACAGAAGGAATGTATATTTTGATCAGGTAATTTCTAGTATTCTGAACTATCAGGTCAATCAAGTTAGGCAACAAAAAAGACAAGCCATGTACTCTATCTCTGCTTCGTAAAAAGACACGGAGTATCACAATTGGCCCAATGTGGTTCTTAAAAAAATGCTAATTGTGTGATTGAGATTTATATATGCAAAAGGAGATATGGGTAAGAAAGCACACAATTCTTCCATTAAAAGTAAAATGGAATCTTATATTGGTTAGGACTGAAAAGTGAAAACAAAATGTGGTACTTTTTACCGGACAAAAAGGAGTATTAATAGTTAATTAGTATAGCACAACAACTCAATCTCCTGCGAGTTACAAACAAATGAGATACTCCCCCTTTGCACATCACAGATCAACAATCACCCTTGTCGGACCCTAAGCTCTGTCTGGAACGATAATGGCGAGCTGTTCGTTCACCCCCGCCCTTGACCATTTTTTTCGGTTCAGTTACTTGTTCATCTACCTCCATATCCCTTGCTTCGTCTTCAGGCATACCCCCTGAAGCAAAACTGACAGGCAAGCTTTTCCGGTTCATAGGCCTCTCCATTGATATCTCCTTGGCTACATCAGTCTCATTACGGATCATGGACATCAAACCTTGACCAGTTCTCTTCTTTGGATTGAATATGACAGGTTTTGAGATATCAGCAGGAACTTCTTCTGGCTCTGACGACTTGGGCCTTTTAAGCATGCTGATGAACTCCGTGTATGCTTGGCGATTAGACTCTTCATTCATATCAGTCCCTGAATCAAATGTGTAATGGGTGTACCTTGAAGGATTGCGCATATAATCTGGAACCCTTGAAGAATCCCGATGCTTAGAAGAGGATTCCTTGTGCAAAGTTATGTCTCCGTAAAACACCCCTGATATTATGGTTTTATCTCCTTCTGACTCACCACTAGCTTTGCAGCTTGGCTCAAACCGAACACGTTTTTCGGACCTCCAACCCATTTGATCCTCCTTTCGTTTCAAGATCGACTTTACATTATTTCCGTTCTCAGATATGCTATTTGGAGTGTCAGATACAACAACCTTTGCTTCCTTAGAAACATGCAAAGAATTAAAGCTTCTGGCAGCCTCCGCGTCTTCTTGAAGCCTGAGTTCCGCGCCCAAGTGGTTAGCACGTGGATCTCTAGAGGCTTCCTTAAAAGTGTTTAGAATTCCATCACAGGAATAAAAATCTGGCATATAATCATTGACATCCGACAAATACAGACGATCACCAGTTTTTTCCCTTCCAACAGCCACTTTATCATACGCATCCTCTTCTTCCTGAAATTTTGGTCAAAAGATAAGCTCTCAGCATAAGCATAACAACAAAAAGCTTGGCAGGGTTGAGAACTTGAGGATACTTCCAATAATATCACGCGCAGCACACATATACTACTGACTTGCAGAGCATGCATGCTTTGCTTCTCAATAGCAGTATCAGATACAATCTGTTCTGCATGGTATACTTAGGATAATATATGTAACTCCAATTGAAAGCAAGATAACAACCATAACAAACCCAGTTTGATCCCAACAACCTTAACCGTAGATGCATTGTTGCATCTACTTCCCAAACCTTTATTAAAGTAAGAAGGGAAGATTAATGTCATTTTGATTTAAACATTGTCAAAAATTACTCTTTTAGCTTCGTTGGGAATGGACGTAGAAATTAGAAAAGCAAGATAACATCTTAAATTTTAAGAGCACTTATACACCATTTGAAAAGAAGACCAGTACAGAAACAAATCTATTTATCCCATTCCACATGGAGTTTAGAGAGAGTACGGTGTACACAGTTTTACTGCTAAGTGCTAACCCAAATTAGATGGAGTATGACACTACACTAAGTCACTAACCACTTTTGACATTTTTCCACAAAACAAGTTGCCCAAACAACATCTATCCTAATTGGACTTGCTTTTAATTAGATCTGTAAATCAGGTAGGCAGGTCAGGTTGTTCCGAGTTCCAATAAAAAACCCCTAAACCCTAACCCTAAACATGTGGGTTTGGGTTGTGCTGAGAGCGCCTTTTTAATCACCTTAAAAATGACTGCTCTTTTTTTAACTTAAATATATAATTTGATCAATAGTAACACTATTACTCACAATAGCAGGTAAAATTAAAAATAAAATGAAGTATTCTTTTCCAGATTGAGCATTGAACTCATGCTTTTGAGAAACATATAATTTAAAACCATGTGTAGAATTGGTGGTCCCAAAGTGGTGAAATACAAAGTCTAGAGGGGGGGTGAATAGACTTTGTTACAAGTTTAAAATCTTTTTCGTTTCTTTTGAAAACGAGAAAATGAGTGTTAATCTAGAGTCCTTGTGAACTTTAGATTGTGTGTGGAATTTGGTGGGTGGAGTGAGCAGTAATTAATATGGATAGGTTAGTTTTCACAAGTAAGAATAAAGATAAGAGAGAGAGACACGCAAACTTTAACGAGGTTCGAAGGTGGGGTAATCCTTCTACGTCCTCAAAATCCACTATGTAGTTGGTTGTTGAATAATGAACCAACAGTTACACTTGTGTGAATTTCTGCACGGTATATCCTCACAAGACCAATGTTGCTACTGCACTCGTGCTGGCTTTGTTGTTCCTTCGAAGGTCAAGCTTCTTCAACAACTGCAAGATCCGAACAATAGGACTTGCAAGATCAACTTGTAAGAGAGTTGACCTACCCCCTTTTAATCAATAAGTTTGATCAAAAGTAATATCCTTCAACGTGGTGTGGTGCTTGAGGCAAGGAAACCTTTAAGTGTTTACACTATAGCTTTTTGGAAGGAGGAGAAGTTTGCTTCTGGATAAGGAGTTTAGAAATCTCTCTTTATCAAGCTTTTTGGGCTAACTGTGAATGAGATAGCTTTAGTGATTGCTTCGTTGTGTTGTTGTATCAACGTATCTCATCCTCTTCTCTTCAGTCTTCCAAGGATGCTATTTATAGCTGGATTGGATAATCTATCCGTTGAATCATAATGGACTATCCGTTGCATTTGCTGGCTTCAATTTTGAATGAAGATTGTGATTTGAAGATTCTTTGTTGAAGTGGGTGTTTGGATTTACCCAATTGTTGAGAAAGGATTCCTTTTTCCACAAAATCCGTCTTCTAGCTTTTGTTCAAGAATTCAAGACTGTAGCACTTTACTCTGTTTGTCTTCTAGTGCTTGTTTAGGAATTCCGGGCAGGCTCTTTAATTTTGGAGACCCAGACTTTGTCTTCGAGTAATTTGTTCTTGAATCAGCCTAATTATCTTCATTCTAGCCGTTGAAAATCAAGAGATTGATTTTTCCTTGCCACGGGTAGAATTTCTTCATTCAGGACTTAGATGATTTTCTAAGCTTTTTCTCACTTGTCCGCTTTCTGAGAATTCCGGTCTTTGGTGAGTCTTCCGATTCTTAGCTGACAAATCCGGATGAGTCTTACTTCCGGGTGAGAAGGAGATCCGTGCTAGTCTTCCGATTTGAATGACTTAGCCTTCAGCGGGTTGTAGCGAGACATCCGGTTCTTATGTAGTCTTTCCGGATCTGAGGATTTTTATCTGATTGAGAAATCCTTGTTTCTGACACTTCCGATCAAGATATCCAATTTTCATATCACTGAATTTGATCAAGTCTTCAGGCATCAAAACGCTTAAAGAAATATCACAGTTTTATTGGAAAACTCAAGAACTTGGTTTTAACAATATTTCTAAAAAGAAAAATTACATTGAATATTGGGGGAGACCTAAAGTCCCTATTACATAAATCATCATCAAAATCTATAATAATTTTCCCAACAATTTCCCCCTTTTTGATGATGACAAACAAGTGTTTAAGAGTTCCGGTCGGTGTACTGAGAACTAATTTTGTAACTTTCTTTTAGTTTCTCATAACATACAGCTTGTTAACAAAAACCCTTAAACAAATACAATTCAAATTACAATAATTCCTAAACCAAGTTTTTGTCTTGAGATTTTGTGATTTCTTCCGCCTTGACTGTTTTCAGCTTCAGCAGATTCTGCTTGGCTGAGCAGTTGGCGTTGCGTTTGATAGATCTTTAATATCCAAAGTGGATATTCAAGATCTTGGAAGCAACACATCTCTCAAAAAAGATAGAGAGAGTGTTGTTCCAGAGAAGGTGTATGGTCTAATACTGAAAAATACGAGATTTCCACCATAGACCTTCTCTACTGCCGAGATTCTCACCATAGACCTTAAAAGTCTTTTCTTCTCAATAGGCTTCTTCCATTGCCGTCTATGAGGGTGAGAAAGAAAAGTTTCTCCATTGAGGATATTTTTCTTGGTGTATTCCTTAGACAGTGAGTTTGAAGACTTTTCATATTGGGAGAGTTGTTTGTGATGAAAGTGGACTGAGATACTTTGATTTAAATAGGGGAGGAGGAGTTTCACGGGTTCCATTAAGTGGGTAGTTAGAACGGTGAGAGTAAAGGAGTTTCAACTTCCAAGAAGTTGAAAAGTAGAAGGAATCTTTTACCAGTTACCAAGGAATTGAAACTGTTTTAATTAGAAAATCAGTTTCGATTGGTTTGAGAAACGTAACTGTTCTGGTTTGGCTAAGCCCAAAAGAGTGGCCCAAAAGGAAAAGAAAGCTATGTACTAGAGGGAAATTATTCCTATTGGGTTCTCAAGGCCCAAAAAAAAATAAGACTATCATTTTTCATTCCCTATAGTTCTAATTTCTACTTAGGACGAGGTAGTACCAAAACAAATATGAATATTTAAAAGAAAAGAGGTACTATTTTTCCAAAGTCCTGTACATTTTTAAACATCCTAGGGACCAGTACTTTTAGAGCTGGTTGGAAATGAATTAAGGACTAAAGCTTAGTTTAAGAAGGCAGATTTTGTAAGGTACCTGAATCGGAGATTTCCAATTTTAGTACCAAAACTGAGATATCCGTCTTCCATTGCTTTGAGCTTATCAATAATTCATTGCCAAAAAATAATTGTTAGCCAAAACTAGGTAAGTTCCCCCTGAATTACATTCCCCCTGAATGTATGCGCTTCAGAAAAATAATTAAGACAAAATCATACTTGAGATAAGCATAATCAAGCATAATAAGCGCAATTAAGGCATACTTAAGCAATGTTTAAACCAATCAAGCAATGTTTAAACAAGAAGGTGTTTTCATCAAAACAAATGTTTTCACATACTTTCCCCCTGGTTTGATGAAAAGAACCTTCAGTTCCTTTTGCGTTTTGAAGATCCGGCAACTTCACTGATGCCCTGCATGTTCCCACACAGTTCTTTGATGCGCCTTAAGTTTTCACGCCTTTCCTCTGTTTGAGCAGCATCTGAGAAGTGGTCAGCAACTGCACCTATAAATTCTGTTCCATCCAGACCTGAGCTGGATAGGTGCTGTGCTGAGTTTTCCGGATTTCTTTGCTGTGCTTCAAGGATCAGATTAGTCATGTGCAGATGAGAAGGGACATAAGATGCTTCTCCTTCGTTGACTGCAATAGGGAGCTGTGGTATTGGAGATGGACTGTGTTGTTGGAGAATTACTTCCATCTTGCGGTTCCCAGAATGTGCACCAATAAGTCTGAACAGCTTGTATGCTTCCTTTTGATTGTCAATGATCACCTTCAAGTAGTCTTTGGTTACTACTTGATTTGCTGAAGCTATAGCTAGGGCTGATCTGATGTCCATTTGGAGAAGGGACATCTGTTTTTACAGACCAATTGTGACATTTGCTATTTGCTCCTTGACTTTGTTGAATTCATTGAATTGCAGTTGACTGTCATAGGTGTATATTTTCATCGTATTGCTCACAGTTTTACTCAATAGAGAGATGATCTCTAGAGTCTTTCCTACTGATTTACTTATCTCCTTGAGATCAGCGCTGTGTTTCTTTTCAGATTTCTCTATCAGCTCAGTGTGTTTGGCTTCCATTAGCTCTATCTCTTGCCTAAAGGAGGCATGTTGAGATGCTAGGGCTGACTCAATCAGCCCTTGGACCTTCTTTGTCCAGGTTTCCGGTATCTCATTCGGAAGAGTAGGAGTGGAAGCGCTATGGAAGGGAAAATTGGTTACCTGATGAGGAGATAATGTCCTTTGAAAGAGTTGCAAAGGAAGAGATTCAGCATCTTCTTGCACATCTTCTTCATCAGTGATCTTTAGTGTCCTCTCAGATTCTCCTTCTGCTTCATCAAGTGCAAAATTTGATATGTATCTTGAGAGTGAGTCACTATCTTCAGCTTCATTTGGTTCTTCAAAAATGGCTATTGGAGTTTGAGAGACCTCTTCTTCTCAGCTTTTCCAGAGTGCCTTTGGACTTCTACTTCTTTCTCCATAATTTCTGGAATAGCTGACTGTTCCGGATCTGCTGACTTTTCCAGAATCTCAAGTTGTGTCTGATTGGAGATCTCACAAGGAGTTGTGAGGATCTCGAGCACTTGAGATTGGATCAGTCGCTGAAATTCTTCTTCTTCAGTTGCTTCCTGGTTCTGCTCTTGTGGGGGAGAGGCTGCCTTCTCTTGAACAGTTTCAGTCAGAACCATTTCGAACGCAGGTGAGGTTTCCGTAAAGATAGGGAGCCATTTGATCTTCTGTGGCTTTTGAGAAGACTGGCTTGTAGACTGCAGTATCTTCATCATCTGCTTCAAAGTCTGAAACTGGTGTAGTGGCCAAGTGTTCCAGATGCAGATCCTCATTGTTCCTTTGCCATACCCAGTAGTCATCCAAGATGTCTTCACAGCAGTGGTTGACTGGTAGTCCTAGGCATTTCTTGATAATCTTTTCATTCTTCAGCTGTTGGTCCCAATCCAACAGTTGCTCTTCTGAATTTCCAACTTTCCAAGCTCTCCAATTATAGTAGAGCTGCCAGAATTTGTTGTCAGCATCATCTGTATGAGGCTGAGATGAGGTTGGAAGGCTTTGGACTGGAGGGATTTCTTCTTCAAATTGTTGAGGGCTCTGGTTTTGAATAGAGGTTTCCTCAGCAGTTTCCTTCTCCTTCAACTCATCCGAATCGACATCTTTGGATGTTGATGAAGAGTTGATCTTTCTCTTCTTCTTCCTTTGAAGTTCTCCATGGTCAGAGACTTCTTCTTCTTCTTCCAAACATACCAAGGCAAGATTCTGTGGTGCTTCAATGGAGGGAGAGGGGGACACCACTTGCTTTCTTTTGGCAGTCTTTGCCATATGGATGAGTAGGACATTATCTGATGTGCTAGCTTCTGCAGTGGTACTAGCACTGGCTCTGTTTTCTCCTTTGGAGGATAAGTAGTATAGCCAGTATCTTTCTCCATACTTCTTTCCTTTAGAGGCAATACCCATAGACTCCAAGATATGTCCAAGGTATAGTCCTTGACAAAGATATTTCTGGTTGGATTTTCCCAAATGCTTTGAGATGGAATTGAAAAAGTGTGCAGCCCAGTTTACCTTAGTTTTGGTAATGAGAGCGTTGATGATGAAGGCTCTCTCCTGGGTGATGTCATCGGCATGACCTCCACTCCCACATTCGAGGCAGGCGATGACCAGTTCCAAAATCAACTTGTAATCGTTGTTCAGATCTGCTTTCTTTGCTGGGCTAGAAGGAGTTCGCCCAGAAATTCCAATGATGTTCCAGTCCAGATTTTTGACTGGAAATTTCCCAACTTCAACTCCAGAATTGGGAAGGCGAAGCTTTCTTCCCAATTTCTTCTGCGAAAGCTTCACCTTTGAGCCTCCAACAGTGGACTTGATGACTGGAAATGTGCTCTGTGGATTTTTCTTTGATTGAGCAGATTTGATTTCTCCATTTCTGTAGAATTCAAGAACTTCTTCCTCGAATTTGAGGCGAATCTCCATTTGAAGAAATTCGGAGAGTTCTTGAGCGGCTATCATCTGCAGATAGTTTTGGAAGAATGTTGGAGATGAGCACTTGGCTTCTAACTTCTGAAAGTGGACATTTGCACCGACAACCTTCATTTTCTCAGAAATTTGGGTGAAAATTTGAGAAATAAAGGCTTAGGGTTCTTGCAGATTTTTGAGAATTTTTCGCGAAGAAGATGACGAAGAATTTTTGAGTGGGCGGTTGAGATCTAAATAGTGGCGATTGGGATTTAATGTGGGCGATTTATGCGGCTAGTGGCGATGCTGTTCCCAAGGCCACGTTCCCACCCATCAATTTTGACAGACGTGGAAAGTGAACTGCCACGTGCACTACATTCAGTCTAATTGAATTAGACCAATTTTGTGAAGCAAATCGGAAAACTTGGCTTCACTTAGTGGTTTGGTGAAGATATCCGCCAGTTGTTCTTCAGTTGAGATATACTCAATTTTGATATCTTTCTTTTCCACATGATCTCTGATGAAGTGATGCTTGACATCAATGTGCTTAGTGCGAGAATGATGCACTGGGTTTTGAGAGATGGCTATGGCACTTTGATTGTCACAAAAGATTGTCACTTCCTTTGTTTTGACTCCATAGTCCAGTAGTTGTTGCTTTAGCCACAAAATTTGAGCACAACAACTGCCAGCAGCAATGTACTCTGCTTCTGCTGTAGATGTAGAAATGGAGTTTTGTTTCTTACTGAACCAAGAAACAAGATTTCCACCAATGAATTGACAAGTACCAGATGTACTTTTCCGGTCAACTTTGCATCCGGCAAAGTCAGAATCTGAGTATCCCACTAACTCAAATGAATTGCTCTTACCATACCACAAACCCATGTTCTGAGTTCCTTTGAGGTATCTGAGAATCCTTTTAGCTGCTATCAGATGCTTTCCTTTGGCTTTGACTGGAATCTGGCACAAACACCTACTGCATATGAGATATCCGGACGGCTTGCAGTAAGGTAGAGTAGAGATCCGACAATCCCCCTGTAGAGAGTTTGATCTACATCCTTTCCATCTACATCCATATCAAGTTTGGTGGATGTGCTCATGGGGACAGAAACGGATGACTTCTGATCAACTTTGAACTTCTTGATAAGATCCCTTGTATATTTTGCTTGATTGATGAGAGTACCTTCACTTCTCTGTTTAATTTGAAGGCCAAGGAAGTAGTTGAGTTCCCCCATCATGCTCATTTCAAATTTTCCTTGCATGAGGGTTGAAAACTTGGTGCATAGATCTTTCTTCGTTGAGCCAAATATGATATCGTCCACATAGATCTGAACTAATAGGAAATCTTCTCCATCTTGTAGCTTGAATAATGTCTTGTCAATTACTCCTTTGGTGAATCCATTGTCTATAAGAAATTGAGACAATGTATCATACCAAGCTCTTGGTGCTTGTTTGAGTCCATATAGCGCCTTCTTGAGTCTATACACCTGATCTCCCTTAGTGTGTAACTCAAATCCTGGAGGCTGTTCTACATACACTTCTTCCTCTAGGTTTCCGTTGAGAAATGCGCTTTTTAAATCCATTTGATAGACTTTGAAGTCCTTGTGAGTAGCAAAGGCTAGAAACAGCCTTATAGCTTCAAGTCTAGCAACTGGAGCGAAGGTTTCATCAAAATCTATACCTTCTTCTTGACAATATCCTTTAGCAACTAACCGGGCCTTGTTTCTGACAACAACGCCGTTTTCATCCATCTTGTTCCGGAAGACCCACTTTGTCCCAATGACATGTTGATGAGTAGGTCTGGGAACAAGTTTCCAGACATCATTTCTGGAAAACTGGTTGAGTTCTTCTTGCATTGCATTGATCCAATCAGAATCAGCTAGAGCTTCTTTAATATTCTTTGGTTCCACTTGTGAGATGAAACAAGCAAACATAGCTTCTAGATTCTGTTGGGCACTTCTTGTGCGAACACCAGATTGAATATCTCCAATGATCTGTTGAGAAGGATGATCCCTTAACCAACGAAGATTGTGTTGATTGGGATTGACTGGTTGATCTAGTTCAGCTTCTAGTTGAAGAACAGAAGTTGTTGGTGTTTCCGGATGGATTGGCACTGGGTCGCCATTTCCGGAATTGTCGCCGTTTGAGATATCCGGAATATTGGAAGGCTGGCCAAAATCTCCGGAGGGCTCAGCACCGTCTGAATCCGGATTTCTCTGTGAAATCTTCAGAGGCAGACTTCTGAATGGAATGAATTCCGTGGGCTTCATTCTATCTTCTTTATTGACTTCTTCATCCTTGTCTGATAAATCCAGAACCTCATGATCATGTTTTGATGGTTTGTCAATCACATGTTTTTCATCAAAAATGACATGTATTGACTCTTCAGTGATCATGGTTCTTTTGTTGAAGACTCTGAACGCCTTGCTTATCATGGAATATCCTAGGAAGATGGCCTCATCTGATTTCTCATCAAAAGTGTTCAGATGATTCTTCCCGTTGTTTAACACAAAGCACTTGCTCCCAAAAATATGGAAATATGATATATTAGGCTTTCTCCCATTCCACAGTTCATAGGGAGTTTTGTTGTGCCTTTTATAAATCATACTCCTATTTTGAGTGTAGCAGACTGTGTTAACTGCTTCAGCCCAGAACCTCTTTGGTAAGGAAGCTTCTGCTAGCATGGTTCTCACTGCTTCCTTCAGAGTTCTGTTCCTTCTTTCAGCTACACCATTCTGTTGAGGTGTTCTTGCTGCAGATGTCTGATGAAGAATTCCGTTTTCTTCGCAGTAGTGAATGATGATTTCATTCAGGAATTCTGTGCCTTTGTCAGATCTGATCTTCTGAATGGTCTGACTTGCTTGATTTTGAATTAGCTTCATGCAGTTGGTGAGTTTCCCTTGAGTCTCCTTCTTGCCGTTGAGGAAGATTGTCCACGTGTATTTTGAGTAATCATCAACTACCACAAGGACATATTTCTTTCCACTTAGACTTATTGGTGTAACAGGGCCAAATAAGTCCATGTGAATAAGACTTAATATCCTTGTAGTTGAGGGTGCCGATTTTGCCTTGAAGGTGGACTTGACTTGCTTTCCTTTTTGGCAAGCATCACAAATACTTTCCTTTCTGAATGCAGCTTTGGGAAGACCTTCTACTAACCCTTCTTTGGACAACTTGTTGAGAGTTTTGAAGTTGAGATGACTCAACCTCTTATGCCAAAGCCATAGAAGGTTAGTGTCACCTTTGCTGATTGGACATGCTTCCTTGATATTATCCCACATTACTTCATAGATGTTCCTGATTCTCTTCCCAGTGAGAATGACTTCATTAGTGGATATGTTCTTAAGAGATGCCATGTCCTTGCAGAATTCCAAGGAGTAACCTTTATCACAAAACTGACTTATGCTAAGAAGGTTGTAATTGAGCCCTTCAACA
Source organism: Cuscuta australis (assembly GCA_003260385.1). NCBI lineage: Eukaryota > Viridiplantae > Streptophyta > Magnoliopsida > Solanales > Convolvulaceae > Cuscuta > Cuscuta australis. The sequence goes on along the minus strand of NQVE01000134.1, from coordinate 2,155,576 downwards.
TAAGATACAGCTTGGATGGTTAGTCCCTTGTATACCAGATTTCCTAGCCCTTTAGCAAGGCCGAAATCATTGCTTCCTCCAAAAATAACTCTTGGACCATCATAGGGAATTAGATTGCTCAAAAGGCTCGCATCACCCGTCATGTGTCTTGAACAGCCACTGTCTAAGTACCAGACACCTGGGTACTTAGTGGCTTCCTGCATTAGGAGGAGGAAGATTTTGGTACCCAATTAAGTTTGGGTCCGGAGTAGTTAATGGTGTGTGTCCCTACATCAAGTTTGAAGTTGCAGGGAATCTTCCTTGCAGCTCTAAACTTGTTGGGATTGTAATCATAGTTGTAGGCATAAAACTTCCTACGTGCAGGAGCTGTTATTTCCTGTTTCCTCCTAGTAAACCTAGGTTGATAAGACCTATGATTTTGTCTAGGTGGTGCATAGTGTGTCCTGTGTCGGTTATAAGCATACTTAGGTGGCACAAATAGCTTCTGAGGTGGAGGGTGACTATATCTTGGCATAGTTCTCCACTCAGAATTTCTTGGAAAACTCCTGTCTCCCCATAATGGGTATAGCCTCGTGTATAATGGGGGTTAGAAGGTTTTCTTCTGAAATTATTTCCTTTTTGAGGTTTGTCCAGCTTCCTATAGTTCTTAGGAGGGACTACCTTTTTGGAAACTTCTGTTGGTTTTTCCTTTTCCTTCCCTTTCTGCTTATTTGGTTTAGCAGTAGGTTTAGGAGGGATGAAAGTTGTTTTCCCTTTCCTTTTAGAGCTAGAGGAGTCAAACCCAAGTCCTTCACGACCCTTATGTTTGGTCGTTTCAAGAAGCTTATCCACTGCCTCTTTTGACTTAAGAGTCCCTAGTTCTTTGTTAAGGGATTTCACCTTTTCAGAGAGAGATTCATTTTCAGTCTTGAGTTGAGTGATCTCATTCAGTTGACTTTTCCGACCTTCAGTCAACTTGAGATTCTCTTCACTCAATAGTTTGTTCTCCTTTGTTAAGGAAGAATGTTTGAGATTTATCTCCTCAAAGTCTTTCATCATCTTTTTGAACTGGTCAAAAAGATTTTCAGAAGTTGGTATGCTTTCATAAGAAGATGAGCAGGAGGTTTGTGAGGTTACCTCTTGATCAGCATCATCTTTGGCCATTAGGCAGAGAGTGTCATCTTCTGACATGGTCCACCTATCCTCATGGTTGGACTTTTCAGCTCTGCGCTCCATGCAGACGAGAGCTTCTTCATCCGAGCTTGAGCTGGATGACTCGTCACTTTCAGCAGCAACCATTGCCTTCTTTTTCTTCTCGATCCTTTCTCTTTCTCCGTACTTCTCCACTTTTGGGTACGGGCACGCTGACTTTCCAGTGACCAGGCTTCCTGCAGTTGTAACACAAATAAGATTCAGGAGGGGAGTCACTTACCTGTGGCTTTCCCTTGGATGGCCTTCTGACTGAGTCAGCTTTCTTGAAGAACTTTTTGAACTTCCGGAATTGCTTGACCATCATGGCAAATTCCTCATCGTAGTTCTCCATTTTTGAACTTGACGGCTGGCTGGAGGAGGGTGTGTCACAGTTCCTTGGGCATGTCCCTTCACTTGATGGGACTCTTGGAGTTGTCATCAGTGCCGTGGGAAGGGAGTGACTTGTTCTTCCTTCTTCTTCTTCAGCTCGTGCTCATAGGTTCTGAGCTCATCAAGAAGACCTTGAACAGTGTAGTTCTCCAGATTTCTTCCTTCTTCCATGGCTGTGGCTTTCGTGTACCACTCAGTTGGAAGAGATCTCAGCAACCTTACATTCTTTTCTTTGGGAGAAAGAACGTGGTTAAGTGATGCAAGATCATTCAAGATTTTGTGGAATCTTTCATCCAGCATATCAAATGATTCTCCGGGAAGCATTTTGAAGCTTTTGAACTTCTCAAGCAGGACTTCTATCTTCTGCTTTCTCAAGTCCTCTGAACCCTCACATAGCTTCCCAAGACCTTGCCATATTTCCATGGCAGTCTTGAGGTGCTTAATTTTGGAGAAGGTGATGGGTCAAGTGTCTTGAAGATGGCTGCTTTGGCGACGTTATCCAGATTGTGATTTTTGCAATCTCTATCATCCCATTTTTCCTTGGGCTTTGGAATGTACTGGACTACGTCTGGAGTTGCTGGATTCCTCTCAGGATTCTCCATTTGGATTTTCAAGGGTCCATCCTCAAGCACCATCCACATGCAATCATGTAGAGCGTAAAGGTGTGCTTCCATCATGATCTTCCAATCATCATAACCTAGAAGAGAAAACTTGGGCAAACCATGATCCATATTGTTCACCATTTTGATCGCTTCTCGTTAATCTAAATGTAGATAGTGAGAAGACCGCTCTGATACCAATTGGTGGTCCCAAAGTGGTGAAATACAAAGTCTAGAGGGGGGGTGAATAGACTTTGTTACAAGTTTAAAATCTTTTTCGTTTCTTTTGAAAACGAGAAAATGAGTGTTAATCTAGAGTCCTTGTGAACTTTAGATTGTGTGCGGAATTTGGTGGGTGGAGTGAGCAGTAATTAATATGGATAGGTTAGTTTTCACAAGTAAGAATAAAGATAAGAGAGAGAGACACGCAAACTTTAACGAGGTTCGAAGGTGGGGTAATCCTTCTACGTCCTCAAAATCCACTATGTAGTTGGTTGTTGAATAATGAACCAACAGTTACACTTGTGTGAATTTCTGCACGGTATATCCTCACAAGACCAATGTTGCTACTGCACTCGTGCTGGCTTTGTTGTTCCTTCGAAGGTCAAGCTTCTTCAACAACTGCAAGATCCGAACAATAGGACTTGCAAGATCAACTTGTAAGAGAGTTGACCTACCCCCTTTTAATCAATAAGTTTGATCAAAAGTAATATCCTTCAACGTGGTGTGGTGCTTGAGGCAAGGAAACCTTCAAGTGTTTACACTATAGCTTTTTGGAAGGAGGAGAAGTTTGCTTCTGGATAAGGAGTTTAGAAATCTCTCTTTATCAAGCTTTTTGGGCTAACTGTGAATGAGATAGCTTTAGTGATTGCTTCGTTGTGTTGTTGTATCAACGTATCTCATCCTCTTCTCTTCAGTCTTCCAAGGATGCTATTTATAGCTGGATTGGATAATCTATCCGTTGAATCATAATGGACTATCCGTTGCATTTGCTGGCTTCAATTTTGAATGAAGATTGTGATTTGAAGATTCTTTGTTGAAGTGGGTGTTTGGATTTACCCAATTGTTGAGAAAGGATTCCTTTTTCCACAAAATCCGTCTTCTAGCTTTTGTTCAAGAATTCAAGACTGTAGCACTTTACTCTGTTTGTCTTCTAGTGCTTGTTTAGGAATTCCGGGCAGGCTCTTTAATTTTAGAGACCCAGACTTTGTCTTCGAGTAATTTGTTCTTGAATCAGCCTAATTATCTTCATTCTAGCCGTTGAAAATCAAGAGATTGATTTTTCCTTGCCACGGGTAGAATTTCTTCATTCAGGACTTAGATGATTTTCTAAGCTTTTTCTCACTTGTCCGCTTTCTGAGAATTCCGGTCTTTGGTGAGTCTTCCGATTCTTAGCTGACAAATCCGGATGAGTCTTACTTCCGGGTGAGAAGGAGATCCGCGCTAGTCTTCCGATTTGAATGACTTAGCCTTCAGCGGGTTGTAGCGAGACATCCGGTTCTTATGTAGTCTTTCCGGATCTGAGGATTTTTATCTGATTGAGAAATCCTTACTTGTTTCTGACACTTCTGATCAAGATATCCAATTTTCATATCACTGAATTTGATCAAGTCTTCAGGCATCAAAACGCTTAAAGAAATATCACAGTTTTATTGGAAAACTCAAGAACTTGGTTTTAACAATATTTCTAAAAAGAAAAATTACATTGAATATTGGGGGAGACCTAAAGTCCCTATTACATAAATCATCATCAAAATCTATAATAATTTTCCCAACAAGAATAACATATATCCAACCTATCAAAGAAGTAATTAGCACCTCTATTCCAGTGTATTCGCCTAGTTTGTCGTTTTTCCAATTGACTGAACAAACTTTGAACATCATGAACAACCCCAATAAACTCCCTCATACTTTATACATCAATTTAATACAAACCACATTGCATATTAATAAAAAAGATTTCATTATATATTTATATTTATCTTGTAAACCACTTTCATAAAGTTTTTCAATGTATTAATATGAAATACTCCCTCCGTCCCACACTCTTTGTCCACTTTTCTTTTTCGGACTTCTCACTATCTCCAGTTGGCAGTTGGCACAGAGCCGTCTCTCTTGCAACTTCTCTTCCTCTTAGTCTTTGTGGATCACGACATGAGAGGGACCCACTGCGACATAGCCTGGGAAACACTGCAACTCTGCAACAGGCAACCTGCCAACCTCCCAGCTCTTGAGAATGCTGGCAAACCTTCCGACCTGCTACAGGCAACCCCCCAGCTATGAATTGAAATTTTTATCAACTTCATTTTAAATTTACTTTTGAGTTTTGCTTAAGTTGTTTTAGTACTAGCACCTTCGGGTGTTTTGGCCCAGATCCTACGCTCGTGGGATTCAACTGGGTTGTTGTTGTTGTACCTTCGGGCGTTTTGGAATGAACTCTTGGTTGTGTATTTATTTCCAACAAGACTATTTAAGTATTTAGATCAAGTACTCTATTATTTTGTATTGAATATATGTCATATACATTTCTGAATTTAGTTAATTAGTTGTGTGACTTGTGTTCTGTGGTGACACCATTTTTGCGCCATCGCCATAGAAAACTGGCACATCACCGGGATTGATTGATTGTCGCCATGCACCATGCCAACTATGGCTGCGAAATAGGTTAGTAGGTGAGTCCCTCCACATGCCAGCATAAGTCCAACTGAGTTGGTAACTACTATTGAAGATCTGATAATGGTTACTTTCCTTATAGCAGTCGAGTAACTTGGAAGTTCAAAAGTCTAGTGATGTAATAGTGTAGTTGTGTGTGGTGAGTGAGAGCATAGACATGCCACTATATGCTAGAGCGTTGATTTAAAGTATATGAATTATTTGTGATTAATACAAAAAAATAAAAGGAATTCCATGAAATTGCCTTTGTTCTCATTTTTCCTACTTTTACAAATTGAATGCTGAGCAGAACTGCCTAACATGATTGTCATTTTCATTCCCACATAGCCCTAACCATCAATAGCAGTATTTGCAATACATGATAGAATAAGAAAGCACAAAAACATTCAAAGACATATCCATATCCCCCCCCCCCCCACCACCACCACCACCACCAAAAAATGACCCCAAATGACCCCAGTGGTGAAATAAAAATAGGTACACAAATATTCAACTCCGGATTTTCTTCACTTTCTACTTTATCTTTTTTTGTTTAATTTACTCTCTCGATGTTATTAAAATCAAACCAATCTAAATCAAGCAGTAAGAACAATCAAATAAAATCAACAAAAAAAACAATTCAAAGAGAAACATATTCTATCAAAAGAATAAAATTCAAACCACCATACCTCGAAATCAAGAGTGGAGTCCATTCCAATGGATTTCCGCACATCAAATTCCTCCTCATCCTCCACAACATCACCCTTGGAACTACCCTCCCCGGCAAGGCCTTTACCTTCATCATTATCATCATCAAGCTCCTCAAGATCATCCTGCAAGTCCTTCATCAAATCCCCAACCCCAGAATTAGGGTTCGGCGTCTGCTTCTCATCTCCTCCGTTGCTGAGCGATGATAGCAAACGATCGACAGGTGAAGGAAAGGTCCACCCTTCGTCGTCAGAATCATTTCCAAAAGCGGGGTTCCCTGCGTCGGAGAGCGGGGCAGGTTCGCGAGTCCAGGTGTCTTTGCGGATTTCGTCGTCTGTGAGACTCCACAGCGAGGAAATCGTAGGTTGCGGAGATGAAGATGATGATGAAGTTGAAGTGAGAGAGCCGAATACTCTGTCAACTCGTACTCTGAAGCTGTCCTCCATTGATGAAGGAACTCAGAATTGGATTTGGAGGTTGGGAAATGCAAAATTGGGCCGTTTCCAGAAATTCCCAATTTTTTTAAAACAAATTCCCTTACCGTCCTCACACTTCTACACTTTTGTTTGGGAGGGTTGCAGAAAAGGAAAATGCTCCCCAAATGTCCCCACTACCTCTTTGTCCACGCAAACAAGCAAGAAAATTCAAAAAAAATAAGTAAATGAAAAGCAAATAAAAATGAATGGTTATGGAGGAGTTGGGGACATTTGGGGTACACCAAAAGTGTACCTCTAGCATCTCCCTTGCAAAAAACACTTTAGTACCCTCTTACCAAATTGGGCTTTTGTTTGGTCTATTTTTGAACAGTGTAATTTTTATTTTTTATTTCTCTATTAATTTGTAAATAAAATAATTTTTAAAAGATATGATATTTGTACATCGTTTGAAATGTTGTAAACAATTTTGGACAGAGGGTGTATAAGATGCCACTGTTAAATTTATCATACATTTTGTGCAAGTGTGAGATATCAAAGTACTTCTCCAACCCCTAGTTGTACAAAAGTACTCTCTCCATTACAATTTAAATCTTCAGTTTCAATTAACGATGTTTGACTAGAGTTATTTTCAATATAATTTATTATAAAATTGGGACAAAATTAATAAATAAAAGTTACAGGTTAAAAAACTACATCAAAATCTTTACGAAAAAAGAGATGACATGACTATTTTAATTTATCCTATGAGTAACGAAAATAAGAAAAAAAAGTGGAAGAAGTTTGACTGTGTAAATAGTAAACATGCAACTTAACTTGAGACGAAGGGAGTGGTGTACAAGTATCATTATTATAATTATAACTTTTAATGTCCAATTCCATATTTTCTAACTCGGACTCTATTTTTCTTTAACACGCTAACTCTTTAATTTTCTCTTATATTTGAATTTTAAAATTTTTTACTTTTTTTAGTTTCGGCTTTGTTCATAAGTTCTAACTTTTAATATCTAGGAGCATCTTTAGCGCAAAGCGTTTAAGAAGTTGTTCACTTGAGAAAATTGATGTAGAACTTATGAAGAACACATATGGAGCATAGACCTTCAAATTTTCATAAGAGTTGCTTAATCTATCTTTAGTGAAGGTTGTTTAGAAGAAGTTTAAAACTAAGATACAGTTGCTTCACAAAGTAATTCCTTTGAAAAAGGAAGCAATCGTTGCTCCATATGTACACCACATACGCTTAGGGGTGGACACGGTACGGTTCCGGGACGGTTCCGGTTCCGGAACCGCCGGTTCCGGTACCGCCACCCCGAGTAACCGGATAGTATACCGTGCCGGCCGGTACCGGTTCCGGTTCCCGGACCGGCCGGTTTCGCCCCCCCCCCCCCCCTATTTTTTTTTTAATTTTTAAATTATAAAAAATTGCAATTGTAAAATTGCAATTGTTTAAGGAAAGAATGCAATTGTTTCGCCCCCCACCTTTTTTTTTTAACTTTTTTGCATTTCAAATCAAAAAAAAAAAAAAAAAAAAAATTATACCGGTACCGCCGGTACCGGTACCAAAAAATAGGTACCGGAACCGGTACCGAAAGTGGCGGTACCGGTACCGGTTCCCGGAACCGGTGACACGGCGACCTTGCCGGTGACGGTGGCGGGTACCGGCGGTACCGTTGCCGGTGACGGTACCGTACCGGTACCGTGTCCACCCCTACATTCGCTTCACATCATAATTTCTGGTAAAGCAACTCATTAAGAATCTTGCATTAAAGATGCTTTTCTAAAAAACCCTATAAGATGCTTAACATTTTTCAATTCTTCCTTATTTCTTTCAACTTCTTTTAATTTTTTCCAACTAATTTCAATTTCTACTTTTTCCAACCACTACAAAAAAAACGAGGGATTGGCACGGCTTTTGGCACGGACAACAGTTTTAGTTTCCCGTGGCTATGCTATTAGGCACGGGTTTTGGCACGGATACGAAAGGCTGCCAATTTCGAAGCTCCAAACTGTTTGGCACGGAAATCACGTCCGTGCCAACAATAGAGACGGCGTCGCTTGTAACAAATTCGTTCCAAGGTAACAGTTGCAAGAATAACGTTAAAGATATTAGGCACGGATCTGCCCGTGGGAATCGCCCCGTTCGTATTTAGGCACGACTAAACCACGGATTTTTTTGTCCCGATAGCATTTATAAAATATTGCAATAGGCACGGTACATTTCCGTGCCAAAAAGCCACGTAGATATCCGTGCCTTTATTTTGGAACTTTTCAAAATATTCAAAAAATTTCAAAATTTTCAAATACGCGGGGAATTATATTTCGAAATTCAATTTTTTAGTCACGGCCATATCCGTGCCTTGATTTTGTAAATTTTCAAAATATTCAAAAATATTCAAAATTTTCAAATACGCGGGGATTAAATTTCGAAATTCAAATATTTTGTCACTGGCATATCCGTGCCTTGGATTTCAAAAAAATAAAAAAAATTAATTTTGTCACGGATTTATCCGTGCCTTAGTTTTTGAAAAAATAAAAAAAACAAAATCGAAAATAAAAAAATAATTCATAACACACCATAATTCAAATACGTAATAAATCACTCGCAGCATAATAAAGTAAAAATAAAATTAATGTCCACAATGAAAGTAATGTCTAGCATCCAAACGAAGATCACACACAAATGTTAATAAATAATTACAGATTTTCATTGTTTAGAAAACTGTTAACATCACAGTTATTTGAATTTTGCCCCCCCGATTGAACGTTTGGCATTTGGGGGACGACTGTAGGTTGTTGAAAAACAGGCACGGGAGACATCAAGGGCTGCGAGGCACAATAATAAGATGGGGTCATATGTTGATGAAGCAAAGGGCTTGGACTTCGTGGGGGTTGCACTGTCGGACGAAGAACCTGGAAACTGAGGCCTTGGGTCAAATAATTGACCGACTCTTTCAACCCTTGAAATTGACTTAACAAATCATGGGATTGAGCCTGATATTTCTTCTCTAAATCGGCACTTTTTTCCTGAAATTTTGCTTCAAATTTTTTCTCCAATTTCAGCTCCAATTCGGTCTTCAGCCGGGCAGCGTAGTCTTCATGACTAGTGCCTCCCGAAGAAAGTGATTCCGAGGATCCAGCTTCACAGCCCCGCCCGAAGACCCGGTTCTTGTTGTTCCCCACCACCTCGACGTACAACCCAAGGTCATCTTCTAGTTCTTCCTCAGCAACATCATCAAGACTTATAGAATTAGACCCCGATCCGGATGCGGCTTGCTTCTTTAGAAGGAGCTTCTCCTTGTAGTCTTTCTACATAAATCACAATTTAAAGAACTAATTAAAATGTGATTAAAATTTTTGTGTAAACAATATCTACTAATAGCATTCAAATAAATAAATAACCTTGATTTTAGCAACTTCTTGAGACGGCTGGGAACCCTTCTTCACAAACAAGCGGTTAATGACCTTGAGTTGATTTGGAACGACTTTGTCCTCTTGCTCCTATTCACAATTAAATTTAAATAAAAAATTGACATAAGTAAGTAAAGACTACAGAAAAACACTTACCATCTTCTTGATGTGCTCGCTCACAGAACGACGCCCCCATAATATTGCCTTTGCTTTGCCTTCTCCGTGTTTCGGTTCTTGCTCGACCTCACGCTCTTTGCTCGAAAATCCGGACTTGCCCAATACTTAACCATCGTTTCCCAGTGATCTTCTCCCACAAAACTCGGCTTCTTATTTTTGTTTCGTGCATTCATGAACCTCTTCGTCAACCATACGGACCCACGGGTGTTAAAGGCGCTCCTCATGATTTTTTCAGTGTCCGCCGGGTATGCCACAGGCAACCAGGTGTAACGAAGCTATAAAGTCATAAAATTAATTCAGTATTAGAATAAATCATCTAAGTGTATTTCAAAAAAAATTACTTACACGAAACAGGTTCCACCATCGCTGACGAACTTCCTTGGGGGCGGTTGTGTAGGTATTCCACGACCCATGAAAACTTTCTTTGATTATGCCTTTAATTGTGTTTAGGACAGCTTGTTCGCTGGAAAAAAAATTAAAAACTTAAATACTCATACAAATAATAAATGAGATAATAAAATGCAAAAAATTACCCCTTCAGTTCGGCCTTAGTGATCAAGCGCGGAAGTTCCCCGTACGGCACTGCACTAGCCTCCGTTGAAACTCCGTCTCCTCCTTCGCCGCCTCCTCCGCCCTCTCCCTCGCCCTCGACCTCGACCTCAGCCTCCAAGTCGCCACCGGCATTGAATATAGACTGAGGGGTAGTGGTAGACGGCGATTACGGTGGTGCTCGAGAGTGAGAACGATGAAAGCTTCCCCTACCGCGAATACTACCGCGGAAGGAAGTGCTCCTTGTGAGGGAGGAGGGCGGAGGAGTTACAGCTTTGGAGAAAGAGAATAGTAGGAGGAGCGGAGTGAGTAATGAAAAAACGGGGAAAAAGTGTTAACTGTCGCGTATATACTTAACATTTGGCACGTCGTCACGCACGTCGAAATCCGTGCCTACACCGAGCAGTAAATACGCGACAGTTTGAATAATTACATAGGCACGGCCTTTTCCGTGCCAAACACATTCAACTCTTCGGTTTTTGGGGCTACATTAATAGCCTCTTCAAGTGTGTCAGTCTTTTTATTGGATCGAACTTAGGCACGGCCACACCCGTGCCTAATGGTGTGCATTAATTACGAAATGTTTGGGTTATTACGTAGGGACGCCCTTATCCGTGCCAAAGAAATATCTCTGTAATTGTGTCAGCCTTTTTGTGTTGTAACGCTTGCTGGCACGGCTATAGCTGTGCAAAAACTCAAACCATAATTATTGCAAGTTGAATAAAGATATAGGCATGACTATTTCTGTGCCTACACTGTTGTATAGCTTACTGTGCTGCAAGGGTTTTATCAACTTAAATTCGTACGAAAAAAGTAAAATATTTAGTTTTACTCTTCGGTCCTTAAAAAATTGTCATAGTTTGATTTTTGTGTAATTATGACATTTTTATCACGAATTTAATTTTTTTAAAGTTTTAAATATTACAAAAAATTAATATTTCAAAACTTTATTTTAAAGTAAATCTAATTTTATTAAATTTATATTATAAGTAAATATACTATTTCCATAATTTATGGTGAAAAAGAGTCTTTTAAGAACAGAGAAAATATTAAAATACAAACTGTAGCATATAAAAATAGGAAAACTTGCAATTTGAAATATTAGTCGGACAATAGCATATAAAAATCCAATGAAAAGAAGTACGAAAATTACATCATTCACTCTCATAATCATCATCAATATAAACTTCGTCTTCTTCAGTATCTTCACCATAGATCCATTCCTCTTCTTCGAAATCATTAAGTAATTCTTCCACTTGAATTTCACCCCCATTAGTATCTTGCAAAAAAACACCAACTTGAGTTGTTTCAACAATTGGGGGCGGTTGAAAAAATTCTTGTTGAAATGCTTCAAAATCAACTTCTCTCGCGGTTGCATGAGTAATGACTTTTCGTGGTCGAATGGAACACGCACAAAGCCAGGGAGATGCACGTTGACGAGTCGATGGATACTTGGCATAGTAAACTTGTGCACCTTGTTGCGCCAGAATAAATGGTTCATTCTTCCGATATATCTTTGATTCATTAACATCAACAATATTGAACTTAGGATGCTTTCTCACACCATGTATTGGGTCAATCCAAGTGCATTGAAAAAGAACAACTTTAAATTCCTTTGAGCCCGCAAACGTGAACTCAAGTATATCATCAAGAGTGCCGTAAAAATTAGTTTCGCTATTGTCGTAACTACATGTCGGGACACAGATACCACTGTTCATTGATTGACGACCCTCTCCATAACTCAAGGTGTGGTAATTATAATCATTCACAAAATATCCAGGATATGTTTTAACCTGGCTTGAAGGACCCCATGCTAATGATTCAAAAAACCAATCATAAGTTCCAGGCGCTGCACTAGTTATCTGCATATGGTAACACATGGAATGAGATATTTGTGGCAAAATATAATAATTAAGAGGAATTTAGTTATATTTTTTAATAAAAACACCTTTTCTTTGAACAACTCTGCGAACTTTGAATCAACTAAAAGATCCACATCCTCTTGTGAGTAAGCAAATAGACTATCCCGAAATTCACTACAATTAATAAATGCATTAGTAGTAGCAGGCGTGCATTTAATTAATAACACAGAAGGAGTCGTTTAGAAAATATCTTACCAATAAAATGGCTCCACCTCCGGACAATTAACAAGAATGTAGGTGTGCGCGATGCGGTATAAATCTCCTGTTATGTATCGACTCACATGTTTAGTATACCCACGACCGGGATAGTTAAAAATCGAAAATGAATCAGAACCATCTCCAACATCGTCATTCCTCGCAGGTCTTTTACGCCTAGAAACTACACCAGTCTCAAAGTAATAAGATGCAAATGTTGCAATCTCCTGCGTTATGTATGCCTGGCAAATTGAGGCCTCTACATGTGCTTTATTTGTGACCTTTTTCTTTAACTCTCCTAATTTCCTACAAATGTAGAATAAAAATTAAACAATTTCATATAATTACTAATGTAGTATTAATAATCATAGAAAATAAATTAATTCATATAATTATTATACTAACCTCTCGAAACAGTACATCCATCTATAAAAAACAGGGCCAACCACCTTGGTTTCATATGGAAGATGAATCAGAAGATGTTCCATGGAGTCAAAAAATGACGGTGGAAAAACCTTTTCCAAGTTGCACATTATCAATGGTATGTTGCGCTCTAAGTCTTCAAGACCGCCAACATTAAGCACCGTGGAACATATACACTGAAATAATTGGCTAACCTCAGTAATAGAATTCCAAACTGATTCAGGAATCATTTCTTTGAGAGCAATGGGGAGTAGCCTTTGCATGATAACATGACAGTCATGACTTTTCATATATCGCATTCTCAAATTAGCAATGTCCACGCAATTTCCTAAATTTGATGTGTACCCGTCTGGAAATCGAAGCGCTGATATCCATTCTAATATTTTCCTCTTTTGATCAGTGCTCAACTGGTATATTGCTTTCACGACCGGACCGTCGCTATCTGGTGCAACAGCAATTTCAGGTCTATCACAATACAACCATACATCCTTCCTAGAGTTGAGGCCATCTTTTGTCTTATTTGGGAAATTCATCACTGTGTTGAATATGTTATCAAAGACATTCTTCTCAATATGCATGACATCCAAATTATGGCGTATTAGTAAATCCTTCCAATATGGTAGGTCCCAAAATATACTCTTCTTCGTCCACTTATGATCTGTACCATATCCAATAGGGTCGTTTATTGGATTATCTACAGTAGTATCAAATTCACACACTCTCTCAAATATCTGTGATCCGTTTAAAGTAGGTGGTGGAGAGTCACGCTCGACTACGCCTTTGCGAAATGATTTCTTGTCTCTGCGGTAGGGATGATTGTGGGGGTAAAAAACGCCTGTGACAATCAAAGTAACATGGTTTTCTACTATGTTGCAGGTAAAAAGATTTTGACCATTCCATACAAATGGGGCAACCTTTTAAACCAGCGGTACTCCACCCAGATAGCATACCATATGCAGGAAAATCACTAATTGTCCATATCAATGCTGTCTTCATATTAAATACCTGGTCTCTCGACACATCGTACGTGGGGACTCCATCATACCAAGAACGTCTTAAATCCTCGATAACCGGTTGCATATATACGTCTAGACGTTTTTTGGGATTGTGCGGTCCAGGACAAATTAAAGTTAGGAACAAAAACTCACTACGCATACACATGTCAGGCGGTAGATTATACGGTGTAATCATCACAGGCCAACAAGAGTATTGGGCTCCAAACTGTCCATGTGGGGCAAATCCGTCCGTGCAGAGGCCTATACGTACATTGCGCGGTTCACACGCAAAATAGGGATGACAACGATCAAAGTGTTTCCATGCTTCAGAATCTGACGGATGACACATTAACCTAGGTTCAATTTCATGTTCAACATGCCAGGTCATGTGTTTTGCAGTGACAGGCGAGGCATACAACCGTTGTAAGCGCTGAATAAATGGTAGATATATCAGTTTTGATCTAGCACGGCGCTTCCGAAGCTTACCTCGTCTTTCGCTCGTAGGCTTGTATCTAGACTCCCCGCAAAATTTGCATGTGTCTAGTTGTTCATCATTTTTCCAAAACAACATACAACCAGCAGGACATGCATCAATTTTAACAACTGGGAGTCCTAGCTCAGAAATCATCTTCTTTAAAGTATAAAAATCTGTAGGTAAATTATGACCTTTTGGTAACCACGCTCCAATAGTTTGTAACCATCTTGACATACAGGCCTCTGGGAGATTCCAATCCGACTTTATGCTCAAGATTTCTGACACGGCAGCTAATGTCGATTTCTCATCGCAATCAGGATATAACGGCTCGTCAGCTGCCTTCAACACTTTTAAAAATTGATCAGACAATGTATTAATATCGTCAGTATGTTGATGAGACGATGAGCTCGGAACATCATTAAAATTTGACGATGCAGGAAAAGCATTAGGTGCCATTGCATCATACACAACCTGTTGGTCCCAAGTCATGTTCTCATAATTACCCCATGCAGAAACTGACTCTGGAACTACACGTGAACTGCCAACTGTCTGAGGAAAGTATGACGGATTCAATACTTCGCCATGACAATACCAAGTATAATAATTCTCAATAAAACCTTCTGTGTATAAATGCCAACGCAAGTCGTCTTCAGTAACAAAGTACATATTTTTACATTTCCCACAAGGACATCGAATTTTCTCTCTATCAAGAAATTCAGTTTGGGCACTTGCAAATGTAATAAATTCTTCTACACCATCAAGATATTCACATGTCAAACCGCGTTTAATCAAAGCATTTTTGTTGTACATCCAACTTCTAGATGATATAGACATAGTACCTGAGTTACAAGTGCTAGAAAAATTATAATTTTTAAAAAATAAATCACACAAGAATAATTTTATATCCTAAAATCAACGAAAAGACAAAAAATTTTAGGCACGGACAAAGCACGTCCACAGTCGTGCCAACAGTGCTGGTACGAATCAAAATCAAATCATATCAGGGAATCTTCACTAGGCACAGCTATTGGCACTATACCCGCCGTGCCTAGTACGGAATGTCACTAATTTCAGAACTTTAAAATATTCTATATATTAAAATGAATTGCAATTTACAAAATGTACATTATTGTAAATAAATCATCAACTAACTATATTTATTAGCGAGATAGAAGATGTTTTTTCACGTAAATTATGTATAAATATTAAACATTCGCGTAAAGGATGAAATGAAATTAAAACTCCAAAAAAACATATTACACACATACTTACTGAAATGAAAGTTCATATTACACAAACTTACTGAATGAATGTAATGAAATTAAAAATCCAAAAATAAATCGTACCTGGATGGATAGATGTAAGGAAATTGAAATACTCTATAGTAATGAAATAAATCGTATGTTTCTGGATGAAATGATTTCATATATAAAGAAATGGTGAACTGCAATTATTGCAATGTGAACTACTTCCAACTACTTTATAGTACAAAAATTTTATATTCCCTCTGTCCCAAAAAATTTTCAATCCATTTTATTTAAAGAATGGTCTACAAATCAAAAAAAAATTACATATTTAAAAACTACGTCAAAAGTTCTACAAAACAAGTGGTGACAAGAATATTTTATTCTATCAAATAATTAATGAAAATGCAAAAATAAATAAAAGTTCTTGTGATTTTTAAATAATGGAGTGTTGCTTATATTTTAGGACGGAGGGAGTAGAAAACTTTAGTACAAAAACTTTAGGATGTAGTTATTTTATTTGGATAAAGACGATAGATGTAGATATTTTATTTGGATAAGTTTTTATAATTTTTTATTTTTGTAGTTCTTTCTTTATTTCATCTTAAAAAGGTTGTATCATGTACTCTTCTCTAATTGTAGTCTTGTTATCTTCCGATTTTAATATACTTAAAAGATAAAAGTTTTTTGTTATGAGTATGATTTAAATGTTTAAATAAATAAAATTATGTACCACGGGTAGAGGCACGGATTTAGGCACGACTATTTCCATGACAAAATAGTCTTGTCCTTTTCGATTTTGACTTTTAAGAGAAAGGTAAGGGATTGGAACGGCTAAATCCGTGCATATTAGTTAGAATAATTGCCGTCCGACAACACCGTTAACGTCTTAACGTTTACGCTATTGGCACGGAATTAGGCACGGACAAATGCAGAGCCAAAGTAAAACGCAAATAGAAACACGCCATGTGTCATCTTTCTTTTTTCGGCATAGGCACGGAATGTCCGTGCCTAATATTCCGTGCCAATTCCGGGAGTTTTTTGTAGTGAACAGTTACTTAAAAATTATTTACATACATTTTTCATACTATGTATTATCTTTATTTTAGCTATCATTATTGTCATAGATATATAGGAGCGTTTGAAAACTTAGGATTAAATTAGTTGCACATGCCTTGCCCTAAGGAGTAGTTTACTATACTCGTTGTTTTCTACTCCCTCCGTCCCCCTGTATTTGTCCACTTTCATTTTTACACACCATCCAATGCACTTCTTTAATCCATTTTATCTTGTAATTTGTATATTAAAAAATTATAGAAATTATATATTAATAATCTATATGTTAAGACAAATCAAACAAGATCACACATGACTATATTTAGGCTTACACATTGAGAGAATTTGATGAGTCAAAGTGCTTAGATGAACAGTTTCAAAAGTCAAATGTGGACAAATACAGGGGGACGGAGGGAGTACCTTGCATCACTTATATGCTTGTTGCCATCTGATTGCCGCATGATTTCCTCGTTAACTTTGGTTTGATCTTCGCAATATATTTGTACTTGGTGATTTATATGCATGTGCTTTGTCAATGCTATATCTGATTTATTTATTTTATGTGACCTTTTCATCCATGGATCTTTCTTTCTACTTTCAAAAAGGGCAAGATCTGTGTATACACATACACCCTCCCCAGATACTACTTTCGTGGGATCTGAGTTATATATTGTTGTTATTTATTACTCCCTCCATCCGGGAATGATGTTCCCACTTTGAATTTTCTTCATTTTTAAGAAGCATTGACTAAGGGAGTGAATAGACTAAAATACCCTTGCACATTTTCACCCATCCCTAGCCACCAAACAGCACCCACCACCGGCCCAAACCTCCACCGCCGCCAATCTCACCCCCACCGCAGCCCCCACCAGTGTCGTCAGCGTCATTATCTCCGCTAGCCCAAACAACCATCACCTCAGTCGCCGTCACCACCAGCCCTACCATCGCCCATAGCCTCCACCAAGATCATATATGGGAGAAAGAGAAAAGAGAGAAAGAAGGGGAAGAAAGAGGACAAGGAGGAGAAGAAGAAAAGGACACAGATCTACTGCAGATTTAACTGACCACCATCGCCGCCACAGCTCCCTCACCGTTGGCACCCTAGCATCGATGCGCAGCCCCACCTTTGCCGCCTTCGTGGTATAGATCTAAAAAAAATAAGGAGAAAGAAAAGAAGAAAGAGAGGAAGCAGTGCAGAGTCACCATCGCCATCGCCGACCGCCACCATCGCCGCGTAGATCTAGAAGAAAGATGGATGAGAAAGAAGAAGGGGAAGATAAATTAAAGAAGAAAGATGGAGGAGAAACAAAGACTATAGAGAGGAAGAAGAAGAAGATTGAAGAGAGGAAGAGGAAGGATCCGCAGAGATGGAGGAGAAAAGGAGAGAAGAAAAAGAAAAGAAAATGAAGAGATAAGGAAAAGGGGTGGCGGAGAAAAAAGAATGAAAGAGAAAAGAAAAAAAGAAAAAAAGAAAATAAAGAAAAGAAGGAAGAAAAACAAAGGAAGAAAAGAAAGAAAAGAAGGAAGAAAGGGTAATTTTGAAAGAATATAGAAAAAATAGTAAAATGAGAACATCATTCCCGGACGGAAAAAAGAGTAGAACGGGAACATCATTCCCGGACGGAGGGAGTACATAATATTATTATTAGTATTATACCCTATTATTATTATGTACAAAATGAACATCTTTCTAGAAATGTGCATATAAAAAATACTCTCTCCGTCCCGTTTTAAATCGTCTGTTTTGACTTTGGAACATATTTAAGGAAGAGAAAAAATAGAGATGATTTTTTGAAATTGTCATTACTTTTTAAGAGTGACGATGAATGAGAATATAAGGTGGAGAAGAGTGACATATTTTAGCTGTAGTTCAGATATTTTATTCTTGAAAATTTACGATAACAAGAAACATGCAACTTATTTTGGGGTGAAGAAAAAAAGGAAAACATGCAATTTAAAATGGGACAGAAGAAGTACTACATAGTACATACTCCCTCAATTAGGAAAAACATTTACTCTTTCATTTTTCTCTTCCACTAAAACACTTCCACTTTTCGATTAAAAAACTAATTTTATTCATAGTTTTTTTCTTACTCTACCTATCACATCATATTTTTTTTCTAATAATTCACACATCACATCTTACTTTTATTCATCACATCAAAGACAATATTAGAAGTCAACAATAATTTTACACTTCTTTGTTTTGGCACTTGGTCAAAATGGAAAATGTTTTCAAGAACAGAGAGAGCATAAAATAAAACCTTGTAGTGCACGTATTGATGGTAAAAATGTTGATGGTGACTTCAATTGTCCGTTTGATTGTATTCATGCGATACATTCAATGATTTTACATGAATAGTGAATGAGATAAAAATAATAATGGGACAGAATTGGAGGAGTATATTTTACTCCGTAATAAACTAGGTTACTCAAAGTAACCATTGGTGAATTGTACGTACTCTAGGTCACCTATTACAACGTGGCAATGCTACATGGAGACATGGAGTGCACGATTCGTTGACGCCCATTTACGTCATTGATCTTCACCATTGGTGTAATCACACAATGCCTCTTACATGAAATAGTGCACCTTATAAATATTTACATGAAAGTAGTAAAAATATTGTGTACTACTCATTATTAGGTATGTATCAACACAAGAAGAATTTCTATAATGAATATTTCCATTCTTATGCGGCCAATGCGACTGATTTATGAAACCCAAGGTTTAAAAGAATGATGCATAACATATACTACGACGTATTAAAAAGAATTAAATAAATATAATTCATTTGTTTCTGGACATTGATCTTCTTGAGGATTGATCGTCTTTCTTGTTCTCTGTGTACCTTCCAAAATTTCAATCCTAGATGACTTTGAATTTCAGTGAGCATGCATCTGACTCCCTCCTAATTATTCAAATTCCACTAAAATGTGGAGAGCAATAGAAGAAAAGTTGCATTGGTGCAATTAATTATTCACTAGCTTGCTTCGCGCCAACAACAAAGAACTCCGTGATCACTTCAAGTGGCATGCCCTTCGTTTCAGGAACTTTTAAGAAGACGAAAACCCATGCTATTGCACACACAATAGTGTAGATGCCAAAGACCCCACGAAGTCCAACAGATGAGAGCATTAAAGGGAGGGAGTATGTGACAATGATATCTCCAATCCAAAATGTGAGAGCACATATGGCAATGCACTGGCCACGAACACGCGTTGGAAAGATCTCAGAGCAAAGGATGTTCGGTATCGGGCCAAACCCCATGACGAAACAGCACAAGTAGATCACAACACTTATTGTGGATATAACGGCGTTGAGTACTTGGGACATATGAATAATGTTGCCCAAGACTAGTGTCACTAGCGATGCTAGCAAGACCGGCAACGTGTAGAGCAAAAGCCACCTGCAGATCGAATATAACATACATAATAGTGTAACAAGTTGGTGGACTAGCAAATACTACAAAGTGATATGATGGAATATGTTTCAGTTGGCTAGATTTCATCACATTGAGATATATATAAATATGTTTAAGAAAAACCCAAAAGACTTACCGCCTGCCAGCAATATCCATCAGCCTCATTGCAATGCCTATCGCGGGAAGCATCAACAAAGTTGTGGCAGCACTTATGAGGATAGATGCCGAGTCTGTGCCCAACCCCAACTTTGAAAGCAAGAGTCCTACACCGGCTTGTTTAAGAATTTGAGGAGTGTAATAGAGAACCCCATTTATACCGGAAAACTTTGCAATGCCAATCACAAATATTAATTAAGAATTAGATATCACTGGCATACATAGATAACCATGCAGATAGTAATACTCTAAGAGTCAATCTGACTTAAATTAGAAAATGTAAAAAACTAGTTTTTTCGGCACAATGCTACTTAATTGAAGTTTTTAAATAAGTGCACACATATGAAGGAGCATTATGATGTTGGACAATGTGCTATCATGAATATATATTTTTGCAATGTCCTTTGCCCATTGTCTTTTAGGTTTTGATAATGACAAAAGGGTGACAAAACATCATCATCATATTGTGCATCAAGGCTAAGAATCAAAGCTACAACAAGTTCATATCCGTCCGTGAAGAAGGGACTTGAGCATCGGTGGAAGGAACGAGACCGAAGAGGTTATTTTCTTAGTTGGGTAGTGTTTTAGGTCTTAGATTATGTGTTAAAGAGTATGGCATCTCTAAGGTTCATTCTCTTATCATCCTACCTTTAAAACACATTTTTAGATCAGTCTTTGTGTGGGGAAGTTGCCTTTCTATTCGAATAACCTTTAGTTTATTTGAATAAGTCGTGATCTTTCCTGTGACTGAAAATAACGTGTTTTATTCGAATAAGTTGTGAAACTATTCGAATAATTTTGGTTCGTCTTTGGTTTCCTCTTTGGTCTATTCGAATAAGTTTGTTCCTTGGTAATTTTGAGTTTTTCAGCAAACTATTCGAATAAGTTGAAAACTATTCGAATAAATTCCTGAAATTCTATTCTGACTTAGTTGAATAAATCCAGAACTAGTTGAAGAAGTCAGATTGCAATTTCACCAAAACTAGTCGACTAAGTCTTGACTTAGTCGAATAGTTCGGCAGTTTCAACTCTTAAACGGCCATTTTTTTCAAATCTTTGGGTAGTTACTCCGTCTTATCCTTATTTAAACTACCCTATCTCGTGTTTTTGGCCAAGAATATACATTGAAAACACTTCAAAAACATATCCTTTGAATATCCAAAGAGATTCTACTCAATCCCCTCCTTATATCCAAGCAAGGCAATTGTTTTGATTGCTAAATCATTTCTTTCTTGAGTTTTTCCTCATTGCTTGAGTCTTTGAGAGATATTGCCACATTCTAAAGGACTTCATTGTATTTGCAACAATCTACTCCGTGTTGGAAGAATTACTCGGTTGCGGTTTGTTTTCTTACTTTATTGTAAGGGATTTGTATTCTTGGTGTTGGGATTACACCAAGTGGTAGAAATCCTAACGGTTTGTGAAATGAAACGTTAGGTGGAAGAAATCCTGAGTTTTGAGAAATCAAAACTTCGGTGGTAAGATAAGAGACTTGTGAAATCAAGTTCTCAAGTTGTATTCGGATTGTCAAACTCCATTAAGTTTGACGGGTTAGTGAAGGCCTGGGCACGATTGCTTCGGGGACTGGATGTAGGCATTTAGGCCGAACCAGTATATATCGTGTGTGCTTTGCTCTTATCCTTCACTTTATTTTGTTTGTGGTGCATTGTTTTTATTGAATATTTGTGAAGAACGTTTCCGCGCAAAAAAACTGGTCTTTTGGGCAACACCTCTATTCACCCCCCTCTAGAGGTGTGCGAAGCGTCTAACATATGAGATCACACTTCTACCCTTAGTTAGGGAGTAAGTTTATTAGCCATAAAAACATAAGGTAATTAGGTAAAGTTCAAAGTTTTTAATCTTAGCAACAGTATATATATTCATATTACTGTCTTGTACCCGCCAATGTTTTTATTGGTATTATATATACCGTAGATCAAAATGTGTACCTGTTGAAGTATTTGAAGTCCAACACCAACAATAAGTGCATGCTTAATTCCAGGCTCGAAGAGATCCTTCCAGGTTGATTCTTTAGTTGCAGACTTGGAAGTTTTCTCCATAGCTTCTTCAATAGGTTTTTGGCCCATAATGTCTTCTGTCCTAAGAACTGACTGGCTAACCAGAGCAGCAGCTTGAATGCATTCACCTTCTGCTGCAGGGTTATCAGGTCCTCCCGAAAGCGAGATCATAGACCCGCGTCGTGAAACACTGCCACCGCCTTCTTGGTGCAAATAGATCCTTTTGAGTGCCCCTTCCTTCCTCTCATCTTTCTTATAGGCAAGCTGCCATCCTCCTCCAATGCCAATGCCGCCTACTTCTTCGCCTCCTTGCATGATGAGAGTGCTTCCTTGTCTAGTCTCCGCAATATCCCTTCCGGCATTTGTGCCTTGACGCGAGAGCAAAGGGCTCCTTAAATTGTTTTCCTCGGACGAATCGTGCCCGGAGTCATCATCAGACATGTGGCTCTCCTCCCCGTCCCTTACGTTCTCCTCATCCCATTGTTCATTCTTGTTCTCGGCCACATTGAACATGCTGCCAAAGTTTGAAAACAGCATGCTTCTCATGCTTCCTCCTGCTGGATCTTGAAGTTTCTCATGTACGCTGCCAAAGAGAGTGACCATCGGGTCCACGAAAGAGCCACGAGCTGCTGCTGCAGCCATACTTCCGCGTCGAGAAACCAGGCCGAGTGTACTTTGACCCGTGACCGGTTTTGCTACCCATGAAAGGCCTTCTTCAGCACCATATAACTTAATAGTCTGCTGATTCTTATTGTCTACTGCATGCTCTTGGTTATCAGCAAGAAGCTCATTGTCTGGTCCAATTATATATTCCTCAACCGATGTATCGCCTCCAACATCTAGACCTTCCATCAGCAGTGCCATCTCGCCTGTCGATAAATAAAACCCGGCGTTTAGTTATTCGTGGAAGCTCAGTTTAAGCTAGAAAAAACAAATAAACAAAGCAAGGTCACTATTTTACTTTTGGTTATACCATGCAATGGACATTAAACTAAAATCCATCCTGTTCTACTCCGTATTATTTTCACTTACACAGCTTTTCCAATTATTTGATTGCCAATGAAGATTTAAAAAAAGAAAATAATGAACCTGATACGTCATCCCTCCCGCGCAATTTCTGCAGAACTTTCTTGGCCTCCCTCATCTTGCCTTTACTGACAAGCCACCTAGGCGATTCAGGCAAGTAGAGAATAGTCAAAAGGAAGTAGAGAAGAGAAGGGATTGAGAGAACTCCAAGCATCAGCCTCCAACTAGGTGAATCCGTGAGTGACATTCCAAAGACCATACAATATGACAAAAACATCCCAACACTGCCAGTGAACTGGGGGAAAGTATTCAGAAATCCTCTAATCTCCGGAGGGGCAGTTTCGGATATGTAAACGGGAACAAGTGTCACAGCGAGACCAACTCCAAACCCATCCAGCAGCCTTGCCAGAAGCAGGACATAAACATTAGGGGCCCACCACATGACCAAGCCACTGAGGAAATAGAGAACGGAGGAGATTATGAGCATCGGTCGTCTTCCAAGCGAATCAGATGCGGGTCCCGAGAACGTCGTGATGAATGTCGCTCCGATTAATGACATCGCCACGATCAGCCCTTCTATCATCGGCAGCGTTTCCAGGTTGAATTCCTTCTTGATGTAAAGCACTGATCCTAAAATGTGTTCAGCCATCCAACGTAGGACCACACAATTATGATTATAAAACAAACAAATATGGAGTATATATGCATAACATTTTTTTTGTAAGGAGGAGAACATTTGGAATGATAATAGGGTACCTGCTATTGTTGCATTGTCCCATCCTTGCAAGAGGTTGCCAATGGCAGCAGCAAGGGCGACTAGCACGGCTCCTCCCATCCTCGATCAATCGACGAATTGAATTTTCTTGCCGCTGCTTTGCCTTAAAAGGTACTACTGGCCGGGTGGAATCAAGAAACTCACAATGTGCACCTGCAATGTATCTTTCAGGCAATGAATAAGGACAACAAAATTGGTTCCCAGCGCAAAAGAAGACATTGGCGGATATAAGAAAAGGGAATATGTATTGAGAAATTTACCTAAATAGGAATAAAACATAATGACTTTTCCAATATAGGACCATATGTTTTTATTTCTCAATGTAGGATATTTGGTCATTATCAATTAGTCATTATTCAACTAAATGTTCATCATTACTTGACATTATTTCTCCCTCTAGACATTATTAAATCTTATTTAGGGAATAAAAAAGTTTAAGTCCTATATTACTGCAAATAACTTAAGTTTTAGTCCTATTTACTGCAAATTTCACATATGTATTTTATTTTATTTTTAACGAGAGTGAAATGTTGGAAAGTTATTGATTGAAATGAATAAAACTGGATAAAGTAAAGAAAAGAGAAAATAAAAGTCAAAAAGATGGAATATTTATTTGAGATTAGCCATGGATGTTGGTCTCAAATCACTAGCACCTAAAGTCCAGATAATTGCAAAAAAACAGAGTACAATAACAAAACTGCAAAAAACAAAGTACAATAACAAAACTACAAAAATAGAGTACTCAAAAATGCACAATTGCAGAAAAAAACAGAAAAAATTACCAGAAAAAAGCTCAAAAAAAGACAGGTCAGGACATGTAGCATCCTGGGATTAAGATCTTGGAGATCTCAAGTTCAAGTAAAATTGGCTCAAATTTTGTAAAATATCCAAGACTCAATGGGCAGGGTAAACGAACTAAATGTGAACACAAAACCATAAATTACTATGTACAAACGAAATGTGAACTCAAAAATGCACCATTGTAGAAAAAAACAGAAAAAATTACCAGAAAAAAGCACAAAAAAAAGAACAGAAAAAACCGCAAAAAAATAGAAAAAAGGAGTGAAATGAAAACTGAAAAAAGGGACACAAAAAAAACGAAAACTGAAAAAAAAGTGAACGAAACCTTGAACTGGAAATTGAGCATAAACTGGAAATTGAAAGCAAAATTGAAGCAAGCAAAAAAAGTGAAGTAAAATTGAAAATCTGTGGAGAAAATTGAATGAAAAATTGAAGGAAGCAAAAAAAAGTGAAGTAAAATTGAAAATCTGTGCAGAACCAAAATCTGTGAAGTAAGCAAAAAAATGTGAAAAAATTGAAGTGAAGTAAGCAAAATCTGTGCAGAAATAAATAATGATTTAATGAGCAAAGGCAGAACGAAAAAAAAAATTCCAGCCAAAGTGCCAAACAACAAAAACCCAGAATAAATTTCGACCCAGAAGAAAAAAGGCGAGTTCTTTGAGCATTCATGGAGGAAACCCGGCAAAAAGCCGGTCCCTTTTCATGGTTGCAATGCGGAAAAAAGGGATCGGGATTTCATGCAAAAACAGAGGGGAGAAATAAGAGGATTAAATACCTTCCCATCTGGAGCAGAGTCGCCCAGAAACCAGAATTGAACGACGGAACGACGCAAAGGCAGAACGAAAAAAGGAAAAAATAGGAATCCCTGTCTTGTTCGAGATGGCGATCGGAAGATGGAGATATGAAGATGGCGATTGGATTTCTATAGGTACGGGGAGGATAGTTGCGGGAAATAGAGTTTATAAACCGGGTAACCTACCTCCCTCCACCTCCCCTACCTCTCTTAACCTATCCCAATTGGACCATGCTACACACCCCACCATTCCTACCAACCTTACCTCCACCCACTTCTTTACCACATATTTATCTCTACCCATTTTCTACCCACCATCTAATTTTAATTTTCTTGCCTCCCTACCACATGTTTATGTAAGGGGGGCAGGCATGGGTGGTAGCAAGAGTGTGGGGGGTTTTTAGCATTTTCCATCCCAATTTTTGTTACCAAATAATTCTACCTCCCCTTACCTTCAAACAACCATAGTGTTAAGGTTTGACCAACATGTATCTTCAAATATATTAGCAAAAAATATTAAAAATAATACATTTAAAGTCTTTTTCTAATACCAACAATTTGGTAATAACTTTTACTCTTTATATTTTAATTCATTATATATTTTCATATACAACTATTCCAATATTTGATGCATATAGTGAAATGGGTAGTTAAATAGAAATAAAGGAAGTACGAAGTAGAATGTTAATTAAAAGATCACGCCAAAAAATTTAGGAGGGAAAACTTTAGAATGTAAAAAATTAGTTAGTTATGTAAGTGTTATTTTTTATATCATTCGAGTTAAATAATAAAATAACTACAGAGTATATCATAAATTGATTAAATTTATTATGTGATATTATTGATTTATTAGTAAATATTTAAAATATATCTGAACTAATATAAGTCTAAATCGATACAAACTCGAATCGATAAACTCAAACGAGACAAACCCGAATCGATACAAACCAGAACCGAAATAAACCCGAACCGATATAAACTCGATCTGATGTAAACCCGAACCGATACAAACCAGAATCGAAACCGAATCAAAACCAAAAACCAGTCAAGCCGAAATAAACCCGGAACCGAACCAATTATAACATAAACCCGAATGAGACCTGAACTGAAAAGATCGGAACCAGAATCGAATCGATTGACCCGATTGCCAGGTCTAATCATTACAGCATTAGCATGGAAAATTTTAGCGCCATGCATGGCTCACTTGTTATTTATTTGCCTTCCTCACGGCATGCTAAGTGAGGATAAAAAGCCTAGAAAAGCTTAATTTATTACGGAGTAGTATAAAGAGGGAGAGAGATTTTTTGAATATAATGTTCTAAATAGTAAAATGTTGGATTGTCCACTTTGGTTTATCTCTCACGGATTTGTTTTTGAATTAACTCTCAAAAAAAATCATACTAATGGGTTGAACTGTTATATTTTAGCCGTCACTCTTCTTGTGTATGCCTATTTATTTTTCACGTTCTTGATCATTTTTGGAGTTTTACATCAACCATTGGTATTGGACCTCAGTTGCGTTTGGACAGAGGGATTTATGAGCGATAAGGGGAGAAAGCCAAACAACATTGAAAATACCATTGGTAAAAACTTTGAGACCCCGTTTGGTATACGGAATTCAAACTATGGAATTAGAATTGAGGGCTTCAATTCCAATTCTGGTGTTTGGTAGTACAAAAATTGTGTGAATTTGGAATTGATAGTGCAAAAAATGAATTGGAATTGGCAGAATTCAATTCTATGGAATTGTATCCCATAGAATTTCAATTCCAATTCAATTCCAATTCCATCAATTCCGTGTATCAAACGGACCCTGAACGTTTTTGTCTAACTTTTTAATGTTCGTGGCAAATTTACTCCGTGCCAACGAGTAAATAGTTTTCTAACTCGTGAAGGGAATCTAAGCTTCGAAGACAAAGACTCCAAGGACCAAAAAGTTACAGATGTTGAGTGCATCAAATAATGAAAGAACGACAAATTGAAAAAAGAAATTGTCATCTACCATTTAGGATATTGGTCAAACAAAATTTCTATGATATTAAAATAAATTAACAAACTTATGTAAATGTATATTCATTCACCGATTTACCATGTTTGAATGAACCCTAATTTGATGTACACAAACTTTTTTTTGCACTTCATAAATAAAATGTGTGTCAATAGTCAGAACTTATCTATGCATCATAAACAACATCATAAACAACGTAACTTTTGTATCTGGGCTGCAAAAATGAAGGGGTACAACTTTGGTGTATTTTTTTTATCCTTGTTTGAATAACACTTAGTTATTAATCCATCCGTTCCACAAAACCCTTCCCCTTTTGTTTTTTTTAAATTCCCTAAAACATTCCACTTTCTATTAAAAAACCACTTTTACCCTTACCTTTTCATACCCTACCTATCACATCACACTTTTTCACTAATAATCAAACTATCACATCTTATATCACATCTTACTTTTACCCATCACATCGGGAGCAAAATTGGAAAGTCAATAAAAATTACACTTTTCTTATTTTTACCAAAAGTCAAAAGTGGAAAGTTTAAAGGAACGGAGGGAGTAGCATTTTTAGTAGGTCTTGACTGTAGGGGTGTAAACGGATATTAATCGGATCGGATGTGCCATTACCAAATCCGTATCCGTTTATTTTTGTCGGATATCGAATTCGGATACGGATCTTGACGGATACTGAAAATCAAAACCGTATCTGCATCCGTCGGATATCGGTCGGATATCGGATAAATCCGTATCCGTTTCTAATTTTTAAAATCAAATTAAACAATACTTTAATTTTAAATTAGATTAAAGTCAAACTATTATTAAATCAACTGTATGTTGGTATGAGATTATTATTTTCTTTGTTATCATGATTTATAATATTTTACGATAACTTCATATGATAAAACGATATACACAGCACACATATACACATATTTCTATATGTCTGTATTTATTTTTGTGTGTACACATTTATTTTGTATATAAAAATGTCTTATATTTTGAAATATCAATAGAGAAACAAATTATAAACATAAAAAATTAGGAAAAACTATATATAACGGATCAGATATTCGGATAAACGGTTATTTAAACGGATGCATATTCGGATCGGATTTTAAACGGATCGGATATACAATTACCAGATCCGTATCCGTTTAGTAATCGGATATCCTTAATCGGATACGGATAATATCCGTTTAAAACAGATGCGGATATTTCCTCTTTAAACGGATACGGATGCGGACGGTAATCGGATTTTCGACTATCCGTTTACAGCCCTATTTAAGACTCTTGAGTATAGTTATTCGCTTTAAAAAATTACAGAGTATTTGATAACTTAGCATATTATTATTAGCTTCTAAGTTCTAAAATGATAAAATACTTAGAAATACGGACTGAGTATATTGTTTACCAAAAAGGTCTTTCTAAAATCCTAGCACTAGTAGCAATTTATAAAGGAGCATTTGGACACCAAAATATTGTTCTAAAATGTAGCATAAGAAGCAACACATATACTGTCTCTTACAAAAAAAGATGTCCCAACTTTGATTGGGTGCCAAGTTTAATAGAGTGGAATACTATATGTTAAAAAGTACACCTTTAATTAGGTACAACTTGTTAAAATCATCAAATATAACAATAATCTACATTTTTGTTATAACAAATAAATTTTGCGTTTTAAAGTTGTTTGACATACTTTTTATTATGTTTTAAAAATATTATGTTGAATTGCAATTTTTATCTGGGAAGTCAACCTAATTGACAAAAGTGGTCTTGTTGTTCATGTTTGGCAATTTGAGTCCTTTTTTTCCAGAAAATTGCCTCTTTTTATTTAAAATCTCGTTCATATCTCAAACATATTTAATTGATGAGTTAGATTTTAACTATATATTACGGAGTATTTAATAGTACAGAATACTCTATAGTTATTTTTCTTTTGGGTGACAACATATGTTATTAATTACAGAGTATTTTGTATTAGGTGGCATATAATTAATCCAACTCAACAATTGAATCACCTAAGATATGTTTACGGGAGTGAAGCATTAGATTTTCAATTTCTCGTAATAAAAAACTAAAATGATTCAAAAAGACAAAAACAAAACATGAAGATCAAACAAAAATGAAAAAGAGGGAAACAATAACACAATTTAGCTTTTTATTGATTAGAAGACATTGAATATTGTGAAATTAACAACTTTTATTCGAATTTTAGAAACAAAATGTATTGAGAAACAGATACTTTTTTTTATCAGGCAGAAGGAAGGGACACATGCACAATAGCAAATTCAATTACAACAGAGCCCCACAAAAGCAGAAATTAATCCTTTTTTGTTTTAAACGAATCACATCTTCGTTTTGTTGTGCATTTATTTTAATATCACAATGCATCAATAAGCAAAGGTTAGACATATAGAATTGCATAAACTCGTTCAATTTTGGGTGAAATCTCCAAATAATAATCAACGACATACACACGGAAACAGAAAATAAATAAAATCAGACAAACGTAGGAGAAATCGAAATACCTTGGATTGGATCGATGATAATGAGACGGAGTTATAGAGATGTTTGGATGTTTAGAGAACAAAGAATGGGAGATTAAGGAATAATAGTGGTGCAGATGCCGTGGAAACCTTCGAAGCGCCAAAGCGATATGGAATAGGACTACGTGCGGGTGTGACTGCCGCGAGATTGTGAGGAATGAATGAGTTAAAAAAAAGATCGATTATGGGCTTTCTTTTCAAAACAAGTGGGCCCTTTTCTACTTGCCTATTTAGTACCAACTCTATATCCCATTTTACATTAGTCCCTCCTTAAAACCATCTTCCCGTTTGTGTTTACGAGGTTTGATCAATTTTATTTTCAATTCAATTTATTTGACTGTAGGTGTAAAATTAAAAAATAAATTTTACATATTTAAAAACTACATTAAAAGTTCTACAAACACGAGAGGTGACAAGACTATATTATTTTATCAAATAAGTAGGGAAAAAGGTAAAGAAAATGATTTAAGTTTAGCTGTGTGAATAGTAACTGAGAAGATAGTTTTAGGACGGAAGGAGTACTTTTTTTCAATCATGTTACAGTTACACCAGGGAGTGTATTTCAAAGTTACATTAAAGATATATAGTTATATACTAATATTTTCATTATTCATATTAACACAATGTTAGTGTTACAAAAATATTATTCTAACATTTTGTGTCTGAGTGAAGCATCGCACTGTCACAAAATGAAAGCTACATCTGTGATGTACAATTTAGAGTACAAATCTTGGTGTACAAATAGTTTAATCCTACTTTTTTATTTGGATCAAATTAAGATTTTGACTTTCACAAATGGGCCCTTTTTTCATACTCTTTAATCTCATAGAGTTATCGCTTTTAAAGATGGGAAGAGTTCTCACTTTTAGAGCATGCTCATACGAGATCATTTTTTGTATAACAAATTGTTTCCACGTCATAGAGATTGTCTACGGTGTGTGCGATGGTCGCTGATCGCGAGTGATCCATCTGATTTCTTGGTATCGCCTCTCCTCCATGGTTTGATGGCAGGTTAATGCTCTATATTCCAAATTTTGATGGGGGACATTACTCGAAGGACGGAGGGCGTATTATTCTTATTATAATTGTTTTTGTTATTATTGTTATTGTTATTGTGATTATTATTATTATTATATTCATATTAAGTAAAGAAAATGAATAAAATTTGACCATATGAATAGTGTACATGTCATTTAAATAGGGTTAGAGGGAGTCATTTAATTATTATTTTTTAATTTAAAATATTTATGTTTTTCTTCATGTCAATTTAGATTAATAAAATATACATAATTTTTGGAATATAGTTTAATGTCATGTAAATTAATAGAAAAAATAATTTTATCAATAAATTTGTAATGCGTATTATTTATAATAAAATAGAAGAAAAACATAAAAATGGAAAATTCTAAGGTAGTTTAATAACTAGTGTTATGAGCATAAAAATATAATAATAATAATAATAATAATAATAATAATAATAACAATAATAATAAATGAAAAACCTATCATTTTTAGAGTCATTATTTCGAAAGTAGAAAAAGATTGAAGAAAATGTGAATAGTTAAAAAACTGGAAAAAACTCAAAGAAACTGGAAGGAAACCTAGACGGAACTAGAAAAAATTCAAAAAAAAATGAATAAAACCAAAATAAATTGGACGTTAAGAATTTAAGCTCTAAATATTAGTTGAAGTTCCTCTTTATTTACTCTATCTAATTTTTTAAGTAATTGCACTCCTTACACACACTTGTAAACACAAACACAATAATGATGAGAATGCAATATACTTTTAAATTTAATGTTCATAATGTGAACACAATATACTTTCATTCGGGTTCATAATGTGAGTGTAATGATTGAGTTTTTCGGTAAGTCAACCTTCCCAATGAAGGGTTAGTTTTCTCCGAATGTCGTGTCTCTCGAGGAGTAGACGAAGGGAATTAGCTAATTTTTCTAACTAAGCGAAGGTTTGGACGAGTCTGAAAGTCTTCTCGATTTGATTTGAAAATAAAAATTAACTAAACTAATGGGTGCTTTTGAGAAAAAGAAAATAAATAGTATGGGTATAGGACTAGACTTCGGGCTAAGGCATCATCATCTGAGTTAACTACTGTTGTCACATATTTAATCAATAATTGGAATAATAATATTTCTGTCACAAATATTTCATTAACTTATCCTCTCTCAAGGAAACATTAATGTGTTCTAAAAAGTTTGGCTTAATTAATTTTATATCCTCATAGACAAGGCAAGAATTAATTTCCAATACTTAATTAATTTTTCTCTCGACATAATTGATTAATTTAACAATATAAATAATTCTAAAACAATTATTCCAACTATTAAATAAACATACAGAATATAAACCCAAATTTAGCCAGGACCCTAATCCATGTCCTAACCCATACTAAATATTAAGAGTGCATGACAAAAGAAAACATTTTATTAAAATTGCAAGAATTAAAACTTACAACAGAGAGCAGAGTCGGAGCCACTTTGGAACAATCGGAACAAAACTAAACTAAAATATAAAAATATAACTGAGAAAAGAGTGAAGAATGGAATTCCAGGCCTTAAAGACTCGAAGGAGAGGATTGATTTGAATGGAGGGTTATGGAGGAGCGAAGCCTCCTTTTATAGGAGAAATTTTTGGTCCAAGCCTTAGACAGGCGTGGGCCTGAGGTGCAGGCGCGCGCCCAAAGAGGTAGTGTGGCTAATGTGCTGGTCTTGCAAATCAAAGGATTAGGGAGTATATTTCTTTTGTTTCTTCATGCGTAACTCCACAGCTCCTCTTGTGTATCTTTCTTTTTTTTATTTATATGAAGATGGTGGTGGGGGAAAGCTGAAACATGACGCTACCCCACTTGCTGGCTGCTGCAGTTGGCCGGCCAGTCAGGTCGCACCACGTGGCAGCACCTGGTTGGCTGGATTTTGACTCGGTCCAAAAATATTTTCTAAAAATACAGTCTTGCTCAAAATTTTATTCTGAACAACTTTTTTTTCTGCGCCGACTTTAAATTCTGAACCAATTTGGGTCAAAGAAATTAATTTTGAATTGAATCAACATTTTTTAACTTTTTCTTTCCAAACAATTTCTTTTTGGTGCTTTTTCAATCTGTTTGACCTCAAATCTTTTGACGGGGCGCATCACCACAATTAAATATACATTTTTCACTTCATGGGTTTTCACCATCTTTTGCCTCTTTGCTCGTTGCATTCCATTTGCACAATCTTTTACCTTTTTGTACCACTTTTGACTTACTTTTTATTCTTTTTACAACAAGACATAACTTTTGTACACTTTTGCAATTATAAATAAAAGATAATAAAAACCATTGAGAAATTGATTTGTTTAATCCAAAATTAGGCAATAACACATTAAATATAAAGAAGATAAGTGCGTGCAAAATGGACTTATCAAATTTCCCACACTTAAGCGTTGCTTGTCCTCAAGCAACAGAGTACAACAACAAATGAAATTTTGGATCAAACACTTATTTACAAAAATATTTTGGAAAAACTATTGACCACACTTTTAAACAATTTGTTACACAAAATTCTTTTACATTATTTAATCTTTACAAAAATAGAACTACTAGAAATAGCACCCTTTTTACAAAAAGTTAGCAAAATATTTTTATTTGTTTTTCTAAAAGATGCACATAAATTTATTTTATTGGCTAAATGTAAAAGTTCTCCATTTACAAACTTGGGTACTAAAGTCTAAAACAAAAGAATTGTAAGTGTTTTATAATAACTGCAAAATAATTTAAGGTCAAAAATATGTACATTGAAAAAAAAATGAAAATATTTTTTCTGAAAATAACATTTATTCCTATGCAATGAGTAAGTTTGGATTTTTTTGTAGAACTTCACTTTGTCATGTTGACACAAGCAAAAACTTTGATCCTCATTCCATGACATAGAACCACGAGCTTTTTGGATTTTTATTCACTCAAAAACCTCATCACACGACATAGAACCACATGCTTTTTGGCACTCACTTCAATATAAGTCTCATCATCTGACATAGAACCAAAATTCTTTTTGACTTTGAATTCACTCCAGAACTCGATCTCACCAAAGTGCGTTCTTTGATTTTTTTTGTTCCAAAACTTACAATGCAATCATTGAAATATCAAATTTTCAGAAAAATATACTGCTCATACTCAATTTGAAGTAGCAAAACAGCATCATTTATATTCTAAAATAAATGACAAGTTACAAATGTTTGACCTTAACGTATTTTACAAGTTAATGTTTATACACTAAATCAGTGATTTTATTTTCAACACATTAGTATCCAAATTTATTTATTTACAAAATGTATTAAAGTTAGCCAATAAAAAGATTATATGTGCAATTTAAAGAAAAATTTTAAAATTTTTGGCTAATTTTTTGCATAAGGGGGCTCTTAAAAATAATTCTACATATGAAAATAGTAAAAAGTGTAAAACAATTTTAAAAGTATCAATAGTGATAACTAGACCGATTCAGAGTATTCGGGATCGGGCAGAATGCTGCCAATTAGGTGCTCTTAGGCTCACCCGAATAAACCTTTCCACAGAATGACCCAATAGGAATGTGGGACAAGTTCGGCTCCCGAAGGCGTCACCCTTTGCGTCCACTTAAGTACCATTCCAGCTTAGACAGTCATTCCGTACATGGTGTAGAGATCAATATTAATATACAAAATGCAACAAAGAGTATAAAAATATTTTCAAAAAAATTTTTCCAAAACAAATAAAAATATTCTGTACCAAACTCCAATCTCCCCAAACTTAGGGTTGACCTTGCCCTCGAGGTCATTAAGCGATAAAATCAAGAGTTTAGGACAAAGACAATTCTCATTTTTTTGAAAAGGTTTTTACAAAAAAAATTTATGCACAAAAGTTAGTCATTTCTTTTTTTTGTTGAGTCAAAATGGTTCAGCAGCATTCCTAATTCCAAACTCCACCTGCACACATAAACACACAAAACGCGTAAAAAGGAAAAAGAAAAATAAAATAAAATTTATTCACTTGGGTTGCTTCCCAAGAAGCGCTTCTTTAACGTCACTAGCTTGACGTTAGCCCATTTTTTACGGGACTTACCGATCCGAGAGTCATAAAGTTTGACCTTTTTTACTCTCTTCTGATGCCACCTTTGTTTTATTTTTTTCCAGTCAAAGTCCATGATCTTTGACTCATTCCTGCAGCGTGGTGGCAACAGGAAAAATGGAGGAGACTCGTCTTGGATGGATGGTGGTGGGAGTCTCCTCGGTTTATCCACATCATTGGCCTTTAGTGCCTGGATCTGACTTTCCAAGTCTTCAATGGGCTGACTTTCAGTTGCTGGCTCGATGATTACAACATGTCCTTCCTCTGAGTCTTCAGTGATAGTTTCTATAGACGGAATGGGTTCAGCATCACAAGGTATTTTCTCGTCTATAGATTCGTCAAACTCATCAGTATCAGAATCAAGGGGGTCGGTGGTGGGCTCGGATTTCTCCATAACGGATTCTGTGGAAAAAGGAATCCCTCCTCAAACAATTGGGTATGTCCAAACACCCACTCCAATGAGGAATCCTCAATCACAATCTTCATTCAAAATTGAAGCCAGCAAATGCAACAGATAGTCTATTTTGATTCAACGGATAGATTATCCAATCCAGCTATAAATAGCAACCTTGGAAGACTAGAGAAGAAATAACAACGAGATAGACGAACACAACGAAACAATCTCTAATAACAAAGCTATCTCATTCACAGTTAGCCCAAAAAGCTTGATAAAGAGAGATTTCTAAAACTCCTTATCCAGAAGCAAACTTCTCCTCCTTCCAAAGAGCTATAGTGTAAACACTTGAAGGTTTCCTTGCCTCAAGTACCACACCACGTTGAAGGATATAACTTTTGATCAAACTTCTTGATTAAAAGGGGGTAGATCAACTTTCTCACAAGTTGATCTTGCAGGTCCTATTGTTCGGATCTTGCAGTTGTTGAAGAAGCGTGACATTCGAAGGAACAACAAAGCCAGCACGAGTGCAGTAGCAACTTTGGCCTTGCGAAGATATACCGTGCAGAAATTCACACAAGTGTAATTGTTGGTTCTTTATTCAACAACCAACTACATAGTGGATTTTGAGGACGTAGAAGGATTACCCCACCTTCGAACCTCGTTAAAGTTTGCGTGTCTCTCTGTTTTATCTTTACTCTTACTTGCAATTATATTAACTGTGAAAACTAACCCATCCATATTGATTACTGCTCATACTACCCACCAAATTCTGCACACAATCTAAAGTTCCCAAGAACTCTAGATTTACACTATTTTCACGTTTTCAAAAGAAACGAAAAAGTTTTAAAATTGTAACAAAGTCTATTCACCCCCCCCCCCTCTAGACTTTGTATCTCACCACTTTGGGACCACCAGATTCAACTTCAGATTCTGTCTCGGATTCCTCATTTTCTTCTAGAGCAACAATTTTCTCCATCTCTTCTTGTTGTTGATATTGAATCTGGAGAGTTTGTTGTTCCATAGCCTTCTTAATATCTTCCAGCAGCTTTTGCATATGCTCCCAATATTCGCGTTGTTCATTTTATTTCTGGGTTTGGAGCAGTTGCCTTTCTTTTTGGACTGTTTTGAGAAATCGTTCTCTTGCCTGGATTGCATCTCTGTTTGCTTCAATTTGCTCTTCACGAGTCAGAGAGTAATCACGACAGTAGGGTGGTTCAAATGATGAACACTCCACCGCTAATGCTCGGTCAAGATTACGTATTCTTTCCTCAGTCCACAAAATCTCTTCAATAAGTGGATCTAGCTGGTCATCGTACATTGGCCCTTGTTCGTCATAATCATTTTGATCACCATGAAGTTCATAATAATCCCCACAATTGTCTCGGTATGGAGAATATTCAAAGCTTCGAGACGGGGTATTGTATGGTGGTTCCTCATGGTATGGATAATAATCAGGTCCATTATTGACTGAATAGTCATCATAATAGGAGTCCTGATGTGGATAATATGGTGGTGGTGATGGTGGATATGAATTGGACTGTTGTGGGTAGTAATTGGACTGTGGGGAAAAGGATGGTGGGTGGTTGGTAAGAAGAAGGCGGATCGTAGTAATCATCTCGAAAATTCATTTTTAATGATTATTAAGGGTGGCTTGTGGAAAAGAGGTGAGAAGATCGACCTAACCGGTCTTCACCCAAGCTAATTAAAAAATTAAACTAAAACTGTTCCACTCCCCGGCAACAGCAACATCTAATGATTGAGTTTGTCGGTAAGTCAACCTTCCCAATGAAGGGTTAGTTTTCTCCGAGTGTCATGTCTCTCGAGGAGTGGACGAAGGGAATTAGCTAATTTTTATAACTAGGCGAAGGTTTGGACGAGTCTGAAAGTCTTCTCGATTTGATTTGAAAATAAAAATTAACTAAACTAATGGGTGCTTTTGAGAAAAAAATAAATAATACGGGTATAGGACTAGACTTCGGGCTAAGGCATCATCTGAGTTAACTACTGTTGTCACATATTTAATCAATAATTGGAATAATAATATTTCTGTCACAAATATTTCATTAACTTATCCTCTCTCAAGGCAACAATAATGTGTTCTAAAAAGTTTGGCTTAATTAATCTTATATCCTCATAGACAAGGCAAAAATTAATTTCCAATACTTAATTAATTTTTCTCTCGACATAATTAATTAATTTAACAATATAAACAATTCTAAAACAATTATTCCAACTATTAAATAAACATACAGAGTATAAACCCAAATTTAGCAAGGACCCTAATCCATGTCCTAACCCAGGCTAAATATTAAGAGTGCATGACAAAAGAAAACATTTTATTAAAATTGCAAGAATTAAAACATACAACAGAGAGCAGAGTCGGAGCCACTTTGGAACAATCGGAACAAAACTAAACTAAAATATAAAAATATAACTGAGAAAAGAGTGAAGAATGGAATTCCAGGCCTTAAAGACCCGGAGGAGAGGATTGATTTGAATGGAGGAGCGAAGCCTCCTTTTATAGGATAAATTTTTTGTCCAGGCCTCCGACATGGGCCAGAGGTGCAGGCGCGCGCCGGGAGAGGTAGTGTGGCTGATGTGCTAGTCTTGCAAATCAAAGGATTAGGGAGTATATTTCTTTTGTTTCTTCATGTGGCACTCCACAGCTCCTCTTGTGTATCTTTCTTTTTTTATTTATTTATATGAAGATGGTGGTGGGGGACAGCTGAAACAGGACGCTACCCACTTTCTGGCTGCTGCAGTTGGCCGGCCAGCCAGGTCGCGCCACGTGGCAGCACCTGGTTGGCTGGATTTGACCCGGTCCAAAAATATTTTCTAAAAGTACAGTCTTGCTCAAAATTTTATTCTGAACAACTTTTCTTTCTGCGCCGACTTTAAATTCCAAACCAATTTGGGTCAAAGAAATTAATTTTGAGTGAATCAACATTTTTAACTTTTTCTTTTCAAACAATTTCTTTTTGGTGCTTTTTCAATATATTTGACCTCAAATCTTTTGACGGGGCGCATCACCACAATTGAATATACATTTTTCACTTCATGGATTTTCACCATCTTTTGCCTCTTTGCTCCGTTGCATTCCATTTGCACAATCTTTTACCTTTTTGTAGCACTTTTGACTTAATTATTATTCTTTTTACAACAAGACATAAATTTTGTACACATTTGTAATTATGAATAAAAGATAATAAAAACCATTGAGAAATTGATTTGTTTAATCCAAAATTAGACAATAACACATTAAATATAGAGAAGATAAGTGCGTACAAAACGGACTTATCAGAGTGGTAGTAAAAGAAAACTTAATTGGAGTACTTTTTGAGTAGTTACCTCGATGTTCAAACAAAAAAGGGTCAAGGACTTACTTTCCTACTTCTCCCTACTTATAATTTGCATTTACAAAATTCAAAACGCCAAAAAATATACCAAATCATTAACAAAAAACATAAAACTTTGGTTTTTCATAAACACTTTGTTCATATTTGAAGATGAG
This sequence comes from Cuscuta australis, assembly GCA_003260385.1. NCBI lineage: Eukaryota > Viridiplantae > Streptophyta > Magnoliopsida > Solanales > Convolvulaceae > Cuscuta > Cuscuta australis. The sequence continues at coordinate 2,116,631 of NQVE01000134.1, read as the reverse complement.
AATGCTTCTCCATCTTCAGTCATGAACTCAAGCACCACTTGCTCTCCACTTAGGCCACTGCCCTTAGCAAACACACTTACAGTCTTGTCTACCAATGTATGGTGTACATTCAGAGTCACTGGTAGTGCTCCTTGTCTAGCAAACCTATCATTTGCCATATTTGGTATCTTGTACTTGTTCCCTCATCAACATTTATGACTTCCTGCATCATATGTTTGTAACACCCCAACCCGCATAACCCGAATACTCGGATTAACAAACCGGATTGCACTTATATTGGTACCCAAACATGACTTAATTTTAAAAACAGTTCAATTAAACATTTCAAAACCTAGTTTAACATTCATCGAAGTAATATTCAAAATAATTGCGGAAGCTTAATTCAAAATCCAAAATACAACTTGGGACTCATGCTTGTAAAAGTAATAAATCGATTCAAATAATAAATAATAATTCGAAATCGTCCAACACCGCCATGCACATCTCAACCTCCTCATCGCCCCCGGGATTGGCTCCAAGTTCTTCATTCCCCATATTATTTACGTGCAACAACGGAACAAACGCTACATGCTCAGCATTGAAGCTAAGTGAGAAATATCTAACATACAGATATACCCATAGATGATCCCACTAGCCCATATCATCATACGACATCATGCACACAACATGTTTAGCAACAATCATACATCATACAAGATATAATATGCATAATCAACATCATAGCAGTTCATAAGATACAAACAACAATGATATAAATATTAAGTACTTTGCTTTTCAATTTACTTTACTTTCTTTTTCGTACTTGGCTCTTAACCTATGCTAGATTAAAGCTTTACTAAATTTGACTTGCTTATGAGAGTCATGACCTTCCCCTTTGGAACGAAGGTCAAGCTCAAACCGACTCAAGAGTTCCTCGGTGGGTGGGTGAGATCCCAGCCCCCTTCAGAACAACATTTCTTAGATTCCCGTGCACACGTTTTTACCCGAACAGCCATTGGACCCAGTCTATACCACATGACTCTAACTTACTAACTTATCACATACCTTGCCACTAATCCATTCAGGTTTGTCCCTAGAGTTCTTCTAGGTGATTTGTTCATTATGCATAAACAATTAATGATACAATGTTCATATAAAAATAAAGCATCAATGGCATATTCAAGATACTCAAACAACGACCTAACACTATGTATTGAAACCCATGTTTACCGTCATGCAACACACAAAGTCTCGGAACCGATCCTTGATGCAAACATAAAATTCGGATCGGTTCAGGTACCTTACGCCTTAACGGTACGGGGTAGCGCCCCACGGTACCAGGGTACCATCCCACAGTACGTGGGTACCGACCGTGTAAGCTATAACTCCCATCCGGTAGGCCTGTCACGGTAGCCTCTACCGACCCGGTGGTAGGGCCTACCATCTTCCTGGTACCTAGGTACCGTTTGGTGACACGTACCGATAGAGCGAAGGAAAAATGAGGCATGGGGGGCTAGCTAGGTACCGTGCCAACAATATCGACCTACCGTCTGTCGCGGCGAAACCCAACTCTATGCCATCTACGTTTCCTCACATCAAACCAATATCAAACTCGAATTAGCAGGCATCAATAGGTTCTAAATTCATATTCAAACATTATTTAACATGCTCGTAAACATATCTTAACCAATTCATGCTTCTTAACCATAAACAACGTAAACATAGCATATTTCACGTAAGGGTTCATATAGTTCAACTGTAATGATTCTACGAACGTAATATTCAAACCTATGACTATAACCATACGTTAGATGTCCACGTACTCACCTCAAATTTGACGATTAAGGATTACCAAAATAGTGCCAGTGAAGGAGAATAAGACAATGAATTCCTTTTCCTTCTTCTTCCTTCTTTTCTTCTCTTTCCTTCTTTTTTCCCTCCTTCTTCCTCGCTGTTGTTGCTCTAGTTCTTCGCTGTTGTTTCCGACCGCAAGAAGAGAACGGGAGAGAGAGGGTAAGTTGTATGAATATTAAGCGGCTAAAGGGGTTTAGGCGTTTAAAGGGGTATATTTATAGGTTTGGGGTTTTGGGCTTCGTATTAACTTAATGTACCTCGCCGAAAACGCACTTTTCGGGCCCATGGGCTCCAAACCTGAATCCGTTTGCATCGTTGGATTCGTTCCGTCGAATCCTACATAACGGTATAAACCTTTTTTTCAAACGAAGAATATTTCGTAATTCCACTAAGTCCGTCTCAGTAATTAATTAACTATTTCAATTAATTAATTGTGATATACCAGGTTTTGGGGCATTACAATGTTGGTAGCTCAACCATACCTTGTTCAATTTCTATATTGTAAGGGTTGCATATGCACCTCTAACTGCTTCCACAAGTTGTACCATATTTTTGGACCACACTGCTCTTTGAGTTAAGGGTTGGTTACTTAGTCTTATTTTGAAACTATTTGCACTTGTTGTTACCATAACCTCCGGGTATGTGAGAGAAATGTGATGTCTGGCATTATCATGCTGGAGAACTATGCTTCTATCTAAGAAAAGGGGCCATTTCTTATGAATTGCAGGCATAACTTAGTTGACTAACCTTCCCTTAGTCACCTCTTTGGTAACACTGAGCAGTTGTTTTAGTTTTAAAACCCTTACCTCTCTGTTTTTCTCTTTCTTTTAGCTTTCACAGTCTCAACAAAAAGAAATATTCCTATATTTCCATCTCATAAAACCTCCCAATTTTTCCATCTTTGACTTACATGTTCTGTAAGTATCCATTTCATCCTTGTCCAGATAATATTTTTTTGATGTTTTGGACATAAAAAACCATTTTTCATCCATGTGGAGAACATTATGAAAAGTTCTAAACTTGGGGTTACATGGTATGCTTGTGGATTCTAACTAATTCAAACAAAGTTGTAATCTTAGCTTGTTTGCATTGGTTAAAAATGGTTTAGTTTCATTTGAATGACTTCTTAGCAAACCTCTCTTTATGCAAAGATGGACAGTAGATCTTGACATGCCAAGGGCAGTTGCAAGGGAGCTGATGGTTGTCCTTTGGGCTACAAGAATGTTTGGGATAGACTCTTTGGCTACGACCACTCTTTTTTCTACCAGTATGCACTGCAATCATACTTTTAACATCAATGGCAACACCTTCCTTTAATTGTTTTCTAGCTCTGCTTCATATGTCCCCTACTGTAACACCCCAACTTGCATAACCTGAATATACGGGTCAACGAACTGGGTTGCTACTAATATAGTATACAAACATAATACATTTTCAAAACAATTTAGAATAAATAAACTAAAGATATAATTTTCAAACATTCATCGAAGTGTTTGAAAGGTAATGCGGAAGCTTAAGTCATTATTTTAAACAAATTTGGGATTAAGTGCGTAAAAGTAATAAGTCTTTAAATAATAAATAATAATTAAAAATCTTCAACACATCCACCCACATCTCTTCGCCCTCATCGCCCTCTGAGATTGGTTCTAGGTTCATCATGACCTTGATTACCTACGTGCAACAAAAGAACAAACGCTACACGCTCAGCATTGAAGCTAAGTGAGAAATATCTAACATTCAGTTATACGTATAGATGACCTTACTAATTCATAAGATCACACGATATCGTACATAGAAGTACATCACAGATGTTAGCATAACATTTCATAACATTGAACATTAATGACAATACAAGATATTATACTCTAATTACTTTACTCATCTAACTTACATACTTACTCGGCTCATAACCTATTGGTAGGTTAAGGCTTATACTAACTCTGACTTGTTTATGGAGTCATGACTTTTCCCTTCGGAACGAAGGTCAAGCTCTACAAACTTGGGAGTTCCTTGTTGGGTGGGTGAGATCGTTGTCCCCTTTAGAACGACAGTTCATACATCCCCGTGCGTACGTTTGTACCCGAATAGGACCCAGCAGGTACCACATGGCTCTAACCTTTCTATACTTATGGCATAACTTACCTCTATTCTATTTAGGTCAATCCTAGAATTCCTCTAGAGATATATTACTTCAACATTACATTACCATTCATAATTGCATAACAAATACATTAGACATTATCACATGAGTAAAATCCATAATTCGTCCTTTATAACAGGGGGAGTTTCCCTATTTAGTCCTCTATTATCAAATATTACCCCCGTAGTCCTTTTTTTAAGGGCGTCTTTCCACAAATGGTCCTTTTTTGATCTTCTGCCATGTTGGTGTTAATTTAAAGGCTAAAAGTATAATTTGACATCAACATTATGTGTAGTGACGTGTTCTAATATTGGTTAAGCAGATAACACAAAAATAATGACTATGATTATGGGCTAGGATTCTGACAAAAGACCACATTTGTAGACTATGGTTGTAGTAGAAAGCGATTGTAATTCACAAACAACACAAACGGAACAGTCTTTGGAATTGTGTATCACAAAAAAGATATATTATCATTGTGAAATTATATTTTTAGCCCTCAAATTAACACCAACATGATTGAAGATCAAAAAAGGACTATTTGTGGAAAGATACCCATAAAAGAAGGACCACTGAGATAATATTTGATAATAGAGGACTAAATAGGGAAACCCCTCTGTTATAAAGGACCAATTATGGAATTTACTCTTATCACATCCAACATAACCAAACATGATCAAACATCGGCCTAGTGCTGGGTGTGAACACACATGCTTACCGTCATGCAACATATAAAGTCTTGGAATGAATCCTTGGTGCGCAAAGAGGTTTGTGGACAAAATAGCAGTACTAGACAGCACCTAATTTGGTACCTGAGTACCGGTACGGTACCTTGGTATTGTCCAAGCGGTACCTGGTACCGGCTGGTGACAGCGAATGCAAGCACCAAATGGCATGTGGCGGTAGCTCCCTACCGTTGGATGGTAGAGGCTACCATCTTCCCGGCTAGTAGGTATCGACTGTCTCCAGGGTCCGGCAGCAGAGAACAAACTGTGATGGTAGTGCGGTGCTGGCAAGCAGCAACGACCTACTGTCTGACGCGATAAAAATCTGGTTTTGCACCAGTTCGAATTAACAGCAACAGGGCAACACCAAACTTGCAAAGTTCAACAATAATATGCTCATAAATCGATTCCCAATGATCCCCAACATTACTATGATTGATACTATACTTAATCATGCGTTCTACCCATGAAAACCAACAATAATTCAAACGAAACTATCACATATAGATTCATGCAATTCAATCGTATTGATATTACGAACATAATATTCAAATCCGTAGGTATAACCTAGTGTTAGATGTCCACGTACTCACCTCAAATTTGATGAAGAACTAACGACGGATAATAACTAGAAAATGGTGGTGAGAGGTGATAGCAACGAGATTCTCTTCTTTTCTTCTTCTTCCTTTATTCTTTCTCGGTTCGGCGCTGGTGTTCTTCCCTCTATTGTTCTCAATCGGAAAAAAGGAGACGAAGGTTACGAGAGAGAGAGAGTGCGTGTGTGTGTGTGTCGTGTGAAAGGGGTGGCGTGCGTGCGTGCGTGTGAAATGCAGGTACGGCCTTATTTATAGTTATAGGGTTTCGTTCTTTATAATTTAATTAACGTATTTCGATGAAAATACACTTTTTGGGCCAACTTTCTCTGAATTCAGATCCATTTGCACCGTTAGATTTGTCTCGTCAAACCCTACACAATGGTATAATTTTCATATTTTATTAACGACTGTTTAAAATAAACTCATGGTCCATCTCAATAATTAATTATTTATTTTTAATCAATTAATTCTAATAAGTCGGGTTTTAGGATATTACACCTACGGTTCTTCTTGAAACATTGAACTCACAAGAAACCTTGTTGATATTCCTTTGTGAGCTGTGTAGTCACCTAAAATTTGTTTTTTGGCATATGGTAAGATTGCTTCAATAGTTCTTTGTCTTTGTGAGTTTGAAACTCTTGTGCTGCTTGATCTGTTTTCTCTTCGCAGGTTCTCATCATTGTTTGGGTGAAGGACAATGGAAAGACCATGGACAGTCTGTAACACCCCAACCCACGTAACCCCAATAAATAGGTTAGCGAACCGGGTTGCTACAAGATTGGTATCCACATCCAATATTTTCTAAGAAATTAACTAAAACCATTTAAATACTCATCGGGATTTATACAATAGTGTGAAAGCTTTATAATTTAATAGAATATTAATCTCTTCCGTACATCTCCTTCGTCATGCTGTCATCTAGGATGGATTCAAAGTCAACCCTTCCACGATTACCTACGTGTAACAAAGGGGAAAAAGAGGCTACACGCTCAGCAATGAAGTTGAGTGAGAAATTTCTAACAGTTCGAACATACACCTAGGCGAACCCACTAATTCATAACTATCACATGATATCATACACTGAAAAGGTAACCATGCAAGGATAGGCAGCGGAATATAAAATTTTAACATCCTAACATGATTATCTTTCCCAGAATCACGTACTAAAACATATAGTAGTAAGAAATTTATACCTTTCTCCGTAAGCGGTAAAAACGAAGAAGTCGTAAGAAGAGCATTGAAAGTGCAAACGTAACCGTTCAAGCGTCCGATCTCCAACTTTGACACACGAACAACGCCGGAGTCTACCACAATCTTTATGCTAGTAAAGATTATAGTAGTATAAAATATAAAGATTAAAATTTTGGATAATAATAATCTTGTATATTTTTATAGAAAAATTTCTAATAATATTTAGAAAATATTATAGATATTTTCTATACACAAAATGATATTAATGAACACAATAATATATTTTCTCTCACTAAAGTGTAATGTCCGAAACTCAAAGCAAATTGGATGATTTTCTTCTCATTTTAATGGTGTGTGAGGTGCATATATAGAAAAAAAAGATTAATTTTTTTTGTCATTAGCTAAATGACAAATCAATTAACTCCACTAAGTAATCAATTAATGAAATTTTATTCCTCACACTCTCATCATTTGACACAAGGATTTTCAAAATTCTTCTCTACTTAAATGTTCAAAGTGTATTTTATTTGACACCAAAAATTAATATAAATTTAATTTTAAATTAAATAAAAATACCAATATCATTTTAAACAAGTATACAAATATACTTTAAATAATTTTCAAATAGAGTTTTTCCTTTTGGAAAAGAAAGGAGCAACATACTCATTTTAGTTAATCCACGGGCTTGATCACTAGTGTCAGTAAATGGGAGAGGAAAAAATCTTTTCAAATAGAGGTTTTTTTGTTCAACCATATTATATATATATATATATATATATATATATATATATATATATATATATATATATATATATATATATATATAAACCATATGTATAATATATATATTATACTTCAAAATATTTTATTTTACTATTTTTTACAAATATACAAATTACTTATTATCCCATTGTTTAATCCTACTCCTTAAAGTGTTCAAAGTGTGTGACCCCTATAGGTACTTATAAAGCTGGCCACAATATTGGCTCTGCACCAATACTATAAGCAATAAGCGGTATCTAGCAACACATTATTGCCCCAGATTATAAGTTAAGACGTTTGCACCGTCAAAACCTTTCCACGACTCAAACTGCGTGTAACTGTACCCCTTTGTCTCAATGTCTAGACTTAATGCAAGTGATTAATAAAATCCAACTTGTATCCATTAAGTCATTCACTGATTTATCAAGTCTGACTGATAGGAGCAAACGTCATAAAAACATCTCAGCATGGCCATGCAATTTCCTCAGTCATGACTTATCAGTGGGCCCCATAAGACATTAATCTCTTAAAAAGAGTAGTGACAAATCCTATTTACGTAATCTACATTTTTGAATACGCGCTACGGCATACCCAAAACAAAGCCTGTATGCCATCCTTATTTCATATGGCTTAGGACAATGCATCAAAGCATGCGGGTTCACATATGCAGAAAACATAATAATTCAAGTCGAAGTATAGTTACACCCGTGGTCGCGCTAAAGATGCTTAGAGAATGAACTAAAAGTTCAAACAACATCTTTAGGATGGGTCAGTCTGGCATCCTATTATCTTCAGATAATATATCTGGCCATGTGCGGATGTGAACACACCGTCATTGACTATGAGACTAAGTCAAACATCCAACACACACTAGTCTCACATGCATTAACGATATCTCACTCTCGTTAATACTCGATTATGGACATTTAGATAAATATTTATTTCAAGATGTTAGTCTCATCAGTAGAATAACACTATCTGATAAACATCTTTAAATATAAATCTAGGAATATAATATTTGTTTACATTAGCATGAGATGTGTAAACATATTATATCTGCCTATACATGATAGAATAACAATAAACAGTTGGCCATTAGTGCACATCTCCAACATGCACAACATCACAGACATCAAATGACAATGTTCAACATTAACAAACATAGAATATTACCTTCTCGTTACTTAATCACCTGACTTGATCTTTTTACTGGCCTCATAACCTATGCTAGGTTAAGGCTTATACTAACTCTTATTCTATCCACTTACTGGGCACATAACCTATTCTAGGTTAAGGATCGTCTTTGTTACTTTCTTACGGGAGTCATGAACTTCCCCTTCGGAACAAAGGCCAAGGTATAAACCAACTCGGGAGTTCCTTGTTGGGTGGGTGAGATCCCTGTCCCCTTCGGAACGACAGTTCATAGATCCCACATGCCCACGTCTACCCGAGTAGCCATTGGACCCAGCAGGCACCACATGGCTCTAATCAACTACACTTATGGCATACCTTGCCACTAATCCATTCAGGTCATTCCCAAGAATTCCTCTATGAGATATACTCAACATTCATTAACAATACATAATAAAACATTTATAATTCCATAATGCATTTAACATGATATCCAACATGATCAAATAACGGCCTAAACTGGGTGTAAACACCCATGTTTACCACCATCCAACACACAAAGTCTCGGAATCCATCCTTGACAGAAACACAGGTCAACGGACCGGGCAGCAGGTACCAGAACGTAGCTGTCATGGTACAGGGTACCGTCCTCACGGTACCTGGGTACCGGTCCTACGGTACTGGGGTACTGACCGAATCAGTTGGACCCTTTCGGTGTGTGTGTGTGTGTGTGTATATATATATATATATATATATATGTATATGTATGTATGTATGTATGTATGTATATATGTATATATGTATGTATGTATATATGTATAGGTGTATATATGTATATATGTATATGTATATATATGTGTGTGTATATATATATATATATATATCTATATATATATATATATATACATATATATATATATATATATATACATATATATATATATATACATATATATATATATATATATATATATATATATATATATATATATATATATATATATATATATGTATATATATACATACATATATACATATATATCTATGTATGTTGATAAGTCCGTTTCGTTCTTATCATTTACATCATATTCTAAACGTTATTGCACGTAAATAGTATTTAATCATCTCATAAAATGTGTTTTCAATGAATAAAACTCTCATTTTCGTTCTAAGAGTCATGAAAAGGGATTCGACATGAAATTATCATAAATCATCCATTTTATGTTCAAATACTTGAGAAAAAGGGAATAAATCATCAAGGGATCAAGATTCGGGCTTGAACGAGCTTCCGGGAGGTCAAAAACAGTATTCGGGACCAAAACGGAGCGAAATTGGGCCAAAATCACGAAACAGCCGCGAAGCCCAACGGAAGAAGGCCTCAAGGCGTCCAACTTGGACGCTTGGACAAGTTGGACGCTATGGCTTAATTGCAGCCCAAGAATGACACGTGGCAAAATCTGGTTGGCCGGGACAGCTCAGGCGTCCAGATCTGGACGCTTGGACTTGGACGCCTTGGAATCGTTCCTATAAATACAGAACGATTCTTCTCATTTTTACAATCCATTCTCAACCCAATTTCGGGTTCCCCTCTCTCAATTGCTTAAAATACTTTGTATATTAGTTTTAGTAGTTAGTTTGAAGTATTTTCGGAGGTTTTGACTCCAGATCTGTTCTGTTCCGCTTTTACGGAGGTTGTAAGTTTTCTTTATTTAATAAAATGCTATTTTAATTTATGTTTGCATAGTATGAGTTAGGGTTCGGATCTCTGGGTCCGGACTAGTTTGGTTGTTTATTTTTTGATGTTAAATTAATGTTGGAATGGTTAATCTATTGTTCTTGCCTTATTTAGTTAATTAAACTCGAAGGATTTAATTAACTATTTATTGAGAAAATATTGTATGCCAAAAGGCTGTGATATTCAAGTGCAACGGATTAAGTACAAATCTAGAAATGGATGAGTAGTAATAGGAATATTATTATTCCAATTGTTAATTTAATATGATAAAATAGATCCAGATGATGTCTTGACCCTAGGTCCAGATCTATACTTGTACTATGTAAACTTAATTTATTATTTTTACTCTGCTCCCTTTTTTTATAATCGTTCCGAGAAGACTTTCATAAACCAGTCCTAATCTTCGCCTAATTAGAGTAATTAAACTAATTCCCTTCGTCCACTCCTTGAGAGATACGACACTCGGAGAGAAAACTAACCCTTTATTGGGAAGGTTTACTACCCGAAAAACTACAACTGTCAAATGGCGCCGTTGCCGGGGAGTGGCACTGCATTAGTTTAATTTCTTCTGATTAGCTTGGGTGAAGATTGGTTAGAACGATCTTCTCACTTCTTTTTCACCAACCACCCGTAATAATTATTATGGATAACTCTAGTGGTTATTACGGTCCGCCTTCTTTCTACCAATCACCCAACCGCCATCCGTTTCAAACCCATCAACCTTATCACCCACATCAGTACCCATATGGTGATGACTACCAAGTCAACAATGGGTCTGACTACTATCCCTACCATGAGGAACCACCATATGATATCCCGTCTAGAAACTTTGGATATTCTCCATACCAAGATCCTGATGGGGATGATTATTATGAACCTCATGGTGATCAAGATGACTATGTCCAATCTGGGCCTATGTATGACAATCAACCTGATCCTCTCGTCAAAGAAATCATAAGATTAGAGCAGAAGATCTTCTATTTCGACGAGGTTTTATTCGCTGAAGGCTCCTGGTACGAACCACCTTACTCCCGTGACTACACCTTGTTTGCTGAAGAACAAATTGAAGCAAACAAGGTGGCAATTTGAGAAAGAGCAAAACTTCTTGAATCAGTCTGGAAGGAAAAGGAGTTCGAAAGGAGATTATGTGAAGGATCAGAAATGATGCAGAAAATGCTGGACGACTTTCAAAGAGAGAGACTAGAAGCTGAGGATAAAGCTGATAAATTAGTCAATGATCTCCGCAAGGCTATTGAGCTTAAACGCTCCCTCCAACCTCAAGATCCACAATTGGAGGAAGTTAATGCTCAAAAAGAGGCTCTAGAACCTAAGACCAACCCTGAACCATCCAACCATCAGGTGCCAGTTCTAGAAGATTCACCAAGTTCTACACCATCACAGAAACCCGAGAGCATATCAACTCTTGCTGGGGCTACTGTGGTGATGTTACCCAATCCCCTCCAAGCCAAGTCTCAACCGGCACAGTCGTACAAGAGGTGGAACCAACTGAGGGACCTGACTCAGAACCACCTAGCCTTATTCAAGAAAAGAAGGAGGAGGAAGTTTTGCCTATGACAATAAACGACCATCTCCTTAATTGTGTTGAAGACACACCTCCAGAAGAACCTGTTCTGGAGGAAATAGAGCCCATTACCTGCCCCCAAGATACCAATGTCCAAAAGTCCGAGCAGGAATCTACAGGCGAGGAAATACTTTGCATAGAAAAGCCAACTCCGTCTATAGAAACCTGTGTACGTAATGCTTCATCTGAAGACTCAGACCAAACCTTCTTGTTATATCTCAGCTCCGGGTTTGACGGTATTAAGTTCAAACTCAGGAAACAAAGTCCTTCGATTCTCAAGATGAAATCATCGGGGTCGTCCTTGCCATCAAAGGTTGGGATTTCAACCTTGAAATCAGAGGAAGACTTCTCTTGGTTGTTTCTCCTTATGGTGGGAGAAGGAACTCCTGATTGGACGCCTTCTTCTTGCTCATCTTCACTTTCCTCTGGAGTGTGGACCATGCTCATTTTCAACTTGGTGAGTTGAGCCACTTGTTTGGCCAAATACTCAACTTGAGCTTTGAGTTCGGCATTGAATGCTACCAAATCTTCCCTAGTAATGTTTTGGGGGGTGTGAGACATGTTTTGGCTGAAATGAGGATGAAGGAAAGGAGAAAGAGTGGAAGTGTGTTCTTGGTCCTTTGGGATGTAGGAACAAGAAGCTCTGATACCAAATGTTATATCTCAGCTCCGGGTTTGACGGTATTAAGTTCAAACTCAGGAAACAAAGTCCTTCGATTCTCAAGATAGGAGGATAATCGATTATCTAGTCTAGATAATCGATTATTTGCTGGTTAAGTTTCTTGGATTTTCAGGAAGGGCTAATAGTCGATTACCATTATGGTGATAATCGATTATTGAGGACTGCAGGAGTTTCCACTGATGTATGATAATCAATTGCCGAGGGTGATAATCGATTAACGATGCCTGCTGGTGTTTTGACAGAGGAATGATAATCGATTTTTAACAATGTTAATCGATTATTTTGACAGATTTCCGGGAACGAAATGCTGGTGTTTGTGTGGGGGATGGCTGGGAAAATATGGAGATGATGAAGGAGTTCTTTTGGTATTTTAATGTAAGGAAAGAAAAGAGATTAAGGATAGAAATGGTGGGAAAAGAAATGGATAGAAAATAATGATGGATAATCCAAGTTGGTGTTTAAGAGATATTACACACTCTTATCCTAACTTGGGGTTTGAATCTAGAATTTAATTAAGATATGACACACTTAATCAAATATCTAGAACCTAAAACTCACACTTAAGATAACCACTCTTAAGATATAGAATTAGGAATTTGGCTAAAATAGCATCACACTATTTTAATAATACTCAAAGAGTAAAAGATTTTAATATTCAAAAGGTTGTTTTACAATGGCCATAAGGCCTGAGTTATATAGGCAGGGGAAGGGGGAGATAATTCACAATACATTGAATGTAAGCTTAGGGAAGCTTCCTTGCAACTATCTCTTCCAAGGCATGGGGTATTGGCCACTCATTCCTGTCTCCTTAGTGGAATAAAATCAGGGATGGGGCTGGGATTGTAGGGTTTTGGGTTTTTGGATTGTAGTGGTTGTTTTCCTGGGTTTTGTGGGTATTATTTGGGTAAGAATGGAGGGTTGTTTTTGGTCATTAAAATGGGACAGGGCTGGGTATTATTTGTGGGTATTTTGGAGTTATGGCTTTGGGTTAATGTGAGGGAAAAACATGGGCAGGAAGTAGGGGCTGGAGGTGGGTCATGGTTTTGGCTTTTTGTGGGTGTTGGATTGGGATTGTGAGGTTTATTTGGGCAGGGAATGAAAGGAAGGAAGAGAGGTTTTTACTGGTTTATTAAAAAGCTTAAAAGAAGGAAAATAACAACAAACAAAAAGGTTTTGGTTTACACACTCTTATTTTCGGCCATGGCTAAAATAAGAGTAGGGAAAACTTTATTTTGAAAAGGAAATATTTTGGATGTTTAGGGAAGGTATGGGAAGTGTGGGCTCAGCCTAGGGTGGGTGTAGGACAGCCATGGTGTTGGGTTGGGTTCTAAGGCAGGAAAATGGAGAACTTTCAACCCAATTAATGTCACCACAGTTGGGCTTTATTCCCCTGATCCGTCTATCCCTTGGCGGGCTACGGAGAGTCTTCGGGCATGCTCCCGGATATATATATCACTTCTTTGACTCCCTACTTGACGGGTGTGACGATGTCTGCCCGAAGGATGGTTGGAGCTTAAGGAGTTGGGATGAACTTCTGATGAGTGACACTGAAGACTCTTCCATGGGGAAAAGCATGGTCGTAATCATCAAACCACAAATGGATAGTCAGCCGATTGAAGATAAGGAAGAAATCAATTGCGCAATCAAGGCTAATGATGTGGATCTGCTGAGGAGCCTTCCGCCACCACCCACCTATACAAAGTCTCCTCCATATTTCATGTTGCCACCAAGCCGCAGGGATGAGTCAAGGATCCTGGACCTTGACCGAGCAACAATTCAAACAGGGTGGCATCAGTAGAGAGTCAAAAGGGCCAAACTTTATGACTCTCGGATCGGAAAGTCACGGAAAAAGTGGGTGAGCGTCGAGCTACGGACGTTAAAAAAGTGCTTAACGGGAGGCAACCCGTCATTCAAATAACTAAAATAATTAAATAAATTCAATAGTTTTTTAGTTTTTGAGGTTTTGCTTGCCGCACCAGTTTTAGGGGCAAGAGTTATTTTGTTTGTTGTCTTTGCTTTTGCAGATGAGAGAATTGTAGGGCATACCTTACAGTGGGAGCGAAGAAGATGTCTCACCTGCGGAAAACACAAGGTTTCTGCAACCTTCGAGGCTTCTTGATCCAACAGGTTGAAATTGGCTACTGAGAGAATATTGACTTTATCAGTAAAGTCCCTTTTTCTCTACTATTTTGAACATGATTTGGATGCTTGATGATTTTTATTTTGGAATTTCACAACATGACTCTTAAAACCATTTTGAGAATATTTTATGCATTATTTCATATTTTCATGTTATGGTTATCTATTATTTCAATCTTCATCGTTGAATCTTGTAAGTATTGAGATAACTTAGTAATTGCATGTGAGCATTTCAACCATTAACTCCAATTCCAAAATACTTTTAGCCACGAGGGCGTGGTTTCGTTTAAGTGTGAGGAGGTAAGAGTTTCTGGTTGAAATGATCTTTTTAGGAATTGTTTTGTCTATATATTTTTAGGAAAAGATTTTTATAGAATAGTCATCAATTTTAATTGTTTGATTAATTACTCTTTAGTTATCACCCGTGGAAATTGGAAATTTTTAAAATTTTTTGTCAAGCTTTTATTTTTACTCTAACCTTTTGGGAATGTTTTCTAAAATGATTTGAGATAAATTCACAATTTATTAAGAGTTTTTTTTAGATCAATTACTTTTTAAGTGCTTTATTGAAAATCTTTTTGCTGATGCTCTTATGAGTATTTGTTGTTTCTTAAAAAGAGTTATTTCCAAAGTATAAGGGGTGATGTTTCAAAGCATACTTTGGTGAGACCGAGATTCTTGTTTTAGCCAAAAAGCAGTTGGTTCTAGGTCAACTGATGAGGCGTCGTGAGTATGCCAAAAAGCACGTGGTTCTATATTACGTGATGAGGCCTTTTGAGTGTTAGAGTCGAAAAGCATGCGGTTCTATGTCGTGTGATGAGACTTTCCAGAGTGAATATCCAAAAAGCTCGTGGTTCTATGTCACGGGATGAGATTATAAATTTTTCTCGTGTCAACATGACAAAGTTGTGCCAAAGAAAATTAAACCCTTACACTTTGACAAATACTTTTGCAAGAACATGTTTTCCAATTTAGTCATTAAAAAAATTATTTGATCTTTAAAGTACTCTTACAAATGTAGTTATCCCAAAGAAAGTTTGGAAAATTATGGGTTTTTAGGTTGGTGTAAAAATATTGATTTGACAAAATTCTTTTACATTTCTAACAATATGGGTGAGAATCTAAAGGTTCATTTCTTCTTAACAAAAAGGTTGATGACTATCTTATTCCTTTTTTCCTTCATAATATGTAGCTTAAACCTTCCCTCTGCAATTATTAATTTGTCTTTATACTTGTAATTATTCAATTTGTTGCTTGAGGGCAAGCAATGTTTAAGTGTGAGGAATTTGATAAGTCCGTTTCGTTCTTATCATTTACATCATATTCTAAACGTTATTGCACGTAAATAGTATTTAATCATCTCATAAAATGTGTTTTCAATGAATAAAACTCTCAATTTCATTCTAAGAGTCATGAAAAGGGATTCGACATGAAATTATCACAAATTATCCATTTTATGTTCAAATACTTGAGAAAAAGCGAATAAATCATCAAGGGATCAAGATTCGGGCTTGAACGAGCTTCCGGGATGTCAAAAACAGTGTTCGGGACCAAAACGGAGCGAAATTGGGCCAAAATCACGAAACAGCCGCGAAGCCCAACGGACCAAGGCCTCAAGGCGTCCAACTTGGACGCTTGGACAAGTTGGACGCTTGGGAGTTGGACGCTTTGGCTTAATTGCAGCCCAAGAATGACACGTGGCAAAATCTGGTTGGCCGGGACAGCTCAGGCGTCCAGATCTGGACGCTTGGACTTGGACGCCTTGGATTCGTTCCTATAAATACAGCACGATTCTTCTCATTTTTACAATCCATTCTAAACCCAATTTCGGGTTCCCCTCTCTCAATTGCTTAAAATACTTTGTATATTAGTTTTAGTAGTTAGTTTGAAGTATTTTCGGAGGTTTTGACTCCAGATCTGTTCTGTTCCGCTTTTACGGAGGTTGTAAGTTTTCTTTATTTAATAAAATGCTATTTTAATTTATGTTTGCATAGTATGAGTTAGGGTTCAGATCCCTGGGTCTGGACTAGTTTGGTTGTTTAATTTTTGATGTTAAATTAATGTTGGAATGGTTAATCTATTGTTCTTGCCTTATTTAGTTAATTAAACTCGAAGGATTTAATTAGCTATTTATTGATAAAATATTGTATGCCAAAAGGCTGTGATATTCAAGTGCAACGGATTAAGTACAAATCTAGAAATGGATGAGTAGTAATAGAAATATTATTATTCCAATTGTTAATTTAATATGATAAAATAGATCCAGATGATGTCTTGACCCTAGGTCCAGATCTATACTTATACTATGTAAACTTAATTTATTATTTTTACTCTGCTCCCTTTTTTTATAATCGTTCCGAGAAGACTTTCATAAACCAGTCCTAATCTTCTCCTAATTAGAGTAATTAAACTAATTCCCTTCGTCCACTCCTCGAGAGATATGACACTCGGAGAGAAAACTAACCCTTTATTGGGAAGGTTTAGTACCCCAAAAACTACAACTGTCAAGTACCACACCACGTTGAAGGATACAACTTTTGATCAAACTTATTGATTGAAAGGGGGTAGGTCAACTTTCTTACAAGTTGGTCTTGCAAGTCCTATTGTTCGGACCTTGCAGTTGTTGAAGAAGCGTGACCTTCGAAGGAACAACAAAGCCAGCAAGAGTGCAGTAGCAACATTGGCCTTGCGAAGATATACCGTGCAGAAATTCACACAAGTGTAATTGTTGGTTCATTATTCAAACTACATAGTGGATTTTGAGGACGTAGAAGGATTACCCCACCTTCGAACCTCGTTAAAGTTTGCGTGTCTCTCTCTTTTATCTTTATTCTTACTTGCAAATATATTAATTGTGAAAACTAACCCATCCATATTGATTACTACTCACTCTACCCACCAAATTCCGCACACAATCTAAAGTTCACAAGAACTCTAGATTAACACTCATTTTCATGTTTTCAAAAAGAAACGAAAAAGTTTTAAATTGGTAACAAAGTGTATTCACCCCCCTTCTCTAGACTTTGTATCTCACCACTTTGGGACCACCAATTGGTATCAGAGCATACTTCTCACTATCAACGTTTAGATTAACGAGAAGCGATCATAATGGTGAACAATATGGATCACGGTTTGCCTAAGTTTTCTCTTCTAGGTTATGATTATTGGAAGATCATGATGGAAGCACATCTCTACGCTCTACATGACTGCATGTGGATGGTGCTTGAGGATGGACCCTTGAAAATCCAAATGGAGAACCCTGAGAGGAATCCAGCTGGTCCGGATGTAGTCCAGTACATCTCCAAGAATCCCATCAAGTGAAGGGACATGCACAAGAAACTGTGACACACCTTCCTCCAGCCAGCTGTCAAGCTCAAAAATGGAGAACTACGATGAGGAATTTGCCATGATGGTCAAGCAATTCGGAAGTTCAAGAAGTTCTTCAGGAAGGCTGATTCAGTCAGAAGGCCATCCAAGGGAAAGCCACAAGTAAGTGACTCCCCTCCTGAATCTTATTTATGCTATAACTGCAGGAAGCCTGGCCACTGGAAGTCAGCATGCCCGTACCCAAAGGTGGAGAAGTACGGAGAAAGAGAAAGGAACGAGAAGAAAAAGAAGGCAATGGTTGCTGCTGAAAGTGACGAGTCATCCAGCTCAAGCTCGGATGAAGAAGCCCTCGTCTGCATGGAGCGCAAAGTTGAGAAGTCCAACCATGGGGATAGGTGGACTATGTCAGAAGATGGCACTCTCTGCCTAATGGCCAAAGATGATGCTGATTAAGAGGTAACCTCACAAACCTCCTGCTCATCTTCTTATAGCATACCAACTTCTGAAAATCTTTTTGACCAGTTCAAAAAGATGATGGAAGAATTTGAGGAGATAAATCTCAAACACTCATCCTTAACAGAAGAGAACAAACTATTGAGTGGAGAGAATCTCAAGTTGACTGAAAGTCGGAAAAGTCAACTGAATGAGATTACTCAACTCAAGACTGAAAATGAATCTCTCTCTGAAAAGGTGAAATCCCTTAACAAAGAGCTAGGGATACTTAAGTCCAAAAAAGCAGTGAACAAGCTTCTTGAAACGACCAAACATAAGGGTCGTGAAGGACTTGGGTTTGACCCCTCTAGTTCCAAAAGGAAAGGGAAAACAACTTTCATCC
This sequence comes from Cuscuta australis, assembly GCA_003260385.1. Taxonomy (NCBI): domain Eukaryota; kingdom Viridiplantae; phylum Streptophyta; class Magnoliopsida; order Solanales; family Convolvulaceae; genus Cuscuta; species Cuscuta australis. The sequence goes on along the minus strand of NQVE01000134.1, from coordinate 2,097,953 downwards.
CTCCTAAACCTACTGCCAAACCAAATAAGCAGAAAGGGAGGAAAAGGAGAAACCAACAGAAGTTCCCAAAAAGGTAGTCCCTCCTAAGAACTATAGGAAGCTGGACAGACCTCAAAAAGGAAACAATTTCAGAAGAAAACCTTCTAACCCCCAATATACACGAGGCTATACTCATTATGGGGTAGATAGGAGTTTTCCGAGAAATTCTGAGTGGAGAACTATGCCAAGATATAGTCATCCTCCACCCCAGAAACTATTTGTGCCACCTAAGTATGCTTATAACCGACACAGGTCACACTATGCACAACCTAGACAAAACTATAGGTCTTACCAACCTAGGTTTGCTAGGAGGAAATAGGAAATTGCACCTCCTGCACGTAGGAAGTTTTATGCCTACAACTATGATTACAATCCCAACAAGTTTAGAGCTGCAAGGAAAATTCCCTGCAACTTCAAACTTGATGTAGGGACACACACCATTAACAATTCCGGACCCAAACTGAATTGGGTACCAAAATCTTCCTCCTCCTAATGCAGGAAGCCGCTAAGTACCCAGGTGTCTGGTACTTGGACAGTGGCTGTTCAAGACACATGACGGGTGATGCGAGCCTTTTGAGCAATCTAATTCCCTATGATGGTCCAAGAGTTACTTTTGGAGTAAGCAACAATTTTGGTCTTACTAAAGGGCTAGGAAATCTGGTGTACAAGGGACTAAGTTAGTTTTGTGACAAAGGTTACTCCTTGGAATTCTGCAACGACATGGCATCTCTCACGAACATCTCCACAAATGAAGTCATTCTCACTGGGAAGAGAATAAGAAACATCTATGAAGTGATATGGAACGATGTCAAGGAAGCATGTCTAATCAGCAAAGGTGACACTAACCTTCTATGGCTTTGGTATAAGAGGTTGAGTCATCTCAACTTCAAAACTCTCAACAAGCTATCCAAAGAAGGGTTACTAGAAGGCCTTCCCAAAGCTGTATTCAGGAAGGAAAGCATTTGTGATGCTTGCCAGAAAGGAAAGCAAGTCAAATCTACTTTCAAGGCAAAACCGGCACCCTCAACTACTAGGATATTAAGTCTTATTCACATGGACTTATTTGGCCCTGTTACACCAATAAGTCTAAGTGGAAAGAAATATGTGCTGGTGGTAGTTGATGATTACTCAAGATACACGTGGACAATCTCCCTCATTAGCAAGAAGGAGACTCAAGGGAAACTCACCAACTGCATGAAGCTGATTCAAAACCAAGCAAGTCAGACCATTCAGAAGATCAGATCTAACAAAGGCACAGAATTCCTGAATGAAATCGTCATTCATTATTGTGAAGAAAACGGAATTCTTCATCAGACATCCGCAGCAAGGACGCCTCAACAGAATGGTGTAGCTGAAAGAAGGAACAGAACCCTGAAGGAAGAAGTGAGAACAATGCTAACAGAAGCTTCCTTACCAAAGAGGTTCTGGGCTGAAGCTGTTAACACGGCTTGCTATACTCAAAATAGGAGTATGATTTATAAAAGGCACAACAAAACTTCCTATGAACTATGGAACGGGAGAAAGCCTAATATATCATATTTCCATTTTTTGGGAGCAAGTGCTTTGTGTTAAACAACGGGAAGAATCATCTGAACACTTTTGATGAGAAATCAGATGAGGCCATCTTCCTTGGATACTCTACGGTGAGCAAGGCATTCAGAGTCTTCAACAAAAGAACCATGATCACTGAAGAGTCAATACATGTTATTTTTGATGAAACACATGTGGTTGACAAGCCATCAAAGCATGATCATGAGATTCTGGATCTATCTGACAAGGATGAAGAAGTCAATGAAGGAGATAGAATGAAGCCTACGGAGTTCATTCCATTCAGAAGTCTACCACTGAAGACTTCATAGAGAAATCCGGATTCAAACAGTGCTGAGCCTACCGGAAATCTTGGCCAGCCTTCTAATATTCCGGATCACTCAAACGGCGACAATTCCGGAAATGGCGACCCAGTGCCAATCCATCCGGAAACACCAACTTCTGTTCTTCAACCAGAAGCTGAACTAGATCAACCAGTGAATCCTAATCAACACAATCTTCGTTGGTTAAGGGATCATCCTCCCCAACAAGTCATTGGAGATATTCAATCTGGCGTTCGCACAAGAAGTGCTCAGCAGAATCTAGAAGCTATGCTTGCTTGTTTCATCTCACAAGTGGAACCAAAGAATATTGAAGAAGCTCTAGCTGATTCTAATTGGATCAATGCAATGCAAGAAGAACTCAACCAATTTTCCAAAAATGACGTCTGGAAACTTGTTCCCAGACCTACTCATCAACATGTCATTGGAACAAAGTGGGTCTTCCGGAACAAGATGGATGAAAACGGCGTTGTCAAGAAGAAGGTATAGATTTTGATGAAACCTTCGCTCCAGTTGCTAGACTTGAAGCTATAAGGCTGTTTCTAGCCTTTGCTGCTCATAAGGACTTCAAAGTCTATCAAATGGATGTCAAAAGCGCATTTCTCAACGGAAACCTCGAGGAAGAAGTTTATGTGGAACAACCTCCAGGATTTGAGTCACACACTAAGGGAGATCAAGTGTATAGACTCAAAAAGGCGTTGTATGGACTCAAACAAGCTCCGAGAGCTTGGTATGATACATTGTCTCAATTTCTTATAAACAATGGATTTACCAAAGGAGTCATTGACAAGACATTGTTCAAACTACAAGACGGAGAAGATCTTCTGTTAGTCCAAATCTATGTGGACGACATCATATTTGGCTCAACTAAGGAAGATCTCTGCACCAAGTTCTCAACCCTCATGCAAGGAAAATTTGAGATGAGCATGATGGGGGAACTCAACTACTTCCTTGGCCTTCAAATCAAACAGAGAAGTGAAGGGACTCTCATCAATCAAGCCAAGTACACAAGGGATCTTATCAAGAAATTCAAAGTTGACCAGAAGTCATCCGTTTCTGTCCCCATGAGTACATCCACCAAGCTTGATATGGATGTAGATGGAAAGGATATAAATCAAACTCTCTACAGAGGAATTATTGGATTTCTACTCTACCTTACTGCAAGCCGTCCGGATATCTCATATGCAGTAGGTGTTTGTGCCAGATTCCAGTCAAAGCCAAAGGAAAGTCATCTGATAGCTGCTAAAAGAATTCTTAGATAGCTCAAAGGAACTCAGAACATGGGTTTGTGGTATGCTAAGAGCAATTCATTTGAGTTAGTGGGATACTCAGATTCTGACTTTGCCGGATGCAAAGTTGACCGGAAAAGTACATCTGGTACTTGTCAATTCATTGGTGGAAATCTTGTTTCTTGGTTCAGTAAGAAACAAAACTCCATTTCTACATCAACAGCAGAAGCAGAGTACATTGCTGCTGGTAGTTGTTGTGCTCAAATTCTGTGGCTGAAGCAACAACTACTGGACTATGGAGTCAAGACAAAGGAAGTGACAATCTTTTGTGACAATCAAAGTGCTATAGCCATCTCACAAAATCCAGTGCATCATTCTCGCACTAAGCACATTGATGTCAAGCATCACTTCATCAGAGATCATGTGGAAAAGAAAGATATCAAAATTGAGTATATCTCAACTGAAGAACAACTAGCGGATATCTTCACAAAACCACTAAGTGAAGCCAAGTTTTCCGATTTGCTTCACAAAATTGGTCTAATTCAATTAGACTGAGTGCAGTACACGTGGCAATTCACTTTCCACGTCTGTCAAAATGGTGGGTGGGCACGTGGCCCTGGGAACAGTTAAAAACCCAATCGCCACTAGCCGCATAAATCGCCCAAAATAAACCCAATCGCCACTATAATCAGATCTCAACAGCCCACTCAGCCCACTCAAATTTTTCATCGTCTTCTTCGCGAGAACCTTCTGATAAAATTCTCAAGAACCCTAATTTCTTCAGATCTTCTCACTCAAATTTCTGAGAAAATGAAGATTGTTGGCGCTAATATCCATTTCCAGAAGTTGGAAGCCAAGTGCTCCTCACCAACGTTCTATCAATCATATCTGGAGATGATTGCTGCTTAAGAGCTCTCCGAATTCCTTCATATGGAGATTCGATTCAAGTATGAGAACGAAGTTCTTGAATTCTACAAGAATGGAAAGGTCAAGACTGTCAAATTGAAGAAGGATCCACTGAGGACGATTCAAGTCATCAATTCCACTGTTGGAGGGACCAAAGTGAAGCTTTCGCAGAAGAAATTGGGAGAAAAACTTCACCTTCCCAATTCCGGAGTTAAAATTGGGAGACTTCCAGCCAAGAATCTGGATTGGAATATTATTGGAATTTCTAGGCAAGCTCCCTCTGGCCCAGCGAAGAAAGCTGATCTGAACAACGACTACAAGCTAGTCCTTGAACTGGTCATTGCATGCCTCGAGTGTGGAAGTGGAGGACATGCTGATGACATCACCCAAGAGAGGGGCTTCATCATCAATGCCCTCATTACCAAGTCTAAGGTAAATTGGGCTGCACATTTCTTCAATTCCATCTCAAAGCATCTGGGAAAACCCAACCAGAAATACCTTTGTCAAGGTCTGTACATTGGACATATCTTGGAGTCCTTGTGTGCTGCTTCTAAAGGAAAGAAGTATGAAGCCAGGTATTGGCTATACTATCTGTCTTCCAAAGGGGAAAACAGAGCTGGTGCTAGCACAACTGCAGAGGAAAGTTCTTCAGACAATGTCCTTATCATGAGTCTGAACAAGTCAGTAAAGAGGAAGCATGTGGTGTCTCCCTCTTCCAATGCTGAAGCACTAGAGAATCTTGCTCTGATCAATCTTGAAGAAGAAGAAGAAATCTCTGCCCAAGGAGAACTACAAAGGAAAAAGAAGAGGAAAATCACCTCTCCCTCAACATCTGGAAATGTAAACCGGGATGAGTTGAAGGAGAAGGAACCAGTTGAGGAAAACTCTGCCCACAACCAGAGCCCTCAACAACCTGATGAAGAAATTCCTCAAGTTCAGAATTCTCCAACTTTTTCACAACCTCAAATTGATGACGCTGAGAATCAATTCTGGCAGCTCTACTATGACTAGAGAGCTTGGAAAGTTGGAAATTCAGCAGAACAGTTGTTGAGTTGGGACCAGCAACTGAAGAATGAGAAGATCATCAAGAAATGCTTAGGTCTGTCAGTTAACTATTGCTGTGAGCAAATCATGGATGTTGACTGGGTATGGCAAAGGAACTATGAAGATTTGCATCTGGAACACTTGGTCACCTCACCAGTTTCAGAATTTGAGGCTGACGATGAGGATCCTGCAGTTTACAGGCCAATCTTCTCAAAGGCTACAAAAGATCAGGTGGCTCCTACCACTAAAGCACAAGCAGATATGGAAGCCACAGCTGAGGATTTCCAAATTTTCCTAGAAACCTCCCCTGCCATTGAAACGGTTCTGACTGAAGCTGACCAGGAGAATGCAGCCTCTACTCCACAAGAACAGAACCAAGAAGCATCAGAAGAAGAACTCCAGCTACTTCTCCATTCTCAAGCTTTAGAGATTCTCACAACTCCTTGTGAGATCACCAATCCTACTGAAACTGAGATTCTGGAGAAGTCAGCAGATAATCTGGAGATGTCCAAACCTCTAGAAGCAAATGAAGTTCAAGAAGAGCAAGCTGTAGAAGCCCAGAGGAGTTCTGCAGAAGATGAGAAGGAAACTCAAATGGCAGAACTGGAGGCCTCCAAATCTCCAGTAGCCATTTTTGAAGAACAAAATGAAGCTGAAGAAAGAGACTCCCTATCTAGGGATATATCAAATTTTATACTTGAGGAAGCAGAAGAAGAATCTGAAAGGACTCTGAAGATCAATGATGAAGAAGATATGCAAGATGATGCTGAATCTCTTCCTATGCAACTTTTCCAAAGAACACCCTCTTCTCATCAGGTAACCAACTTCCATTTCCATAGCTCTTCCATTCCTACTCTTCCGGATGAGGTACCGGAAACCTAGACAAAGAAGGTCCAAGGGTTGATTGAATCAGCCCTAGCATCTCAACATGCCTCCTTTAGGCAAGAGATAGAGCAGATGGAAGCCAGGTACAACAAACTGATTGAGAAATCCGAAGAGACACACTGCTCCAATCTCAAGGAGATAAGCAAATCAGTGGATAAGACTCTAGAGATCATTTCTCTATTGAGTAACACTGTGAGCAACACGATGGAGACATATGCATCTGACAGTTATCTTCAACTCAAGGAGGTTAACAAAATCAGAGAGCAAATAGCAAATGTCACAGTTAGTCTACAAAAACAAATGTCCATTCTCCAAATGGACATCAGAGCAGCTCTAGCAGTGTCTTCAGCAAATCAAGTAGTAACCAAAGACTACTTGAAGGTAATCATTGACAATCAGAAGGAAGCACACAAACTATTCAGACTTCTTACCACAAATTCTGGAAATCGCAAGATGGAAGTGGTTCTTCAAAAACATAGTCCATCCTTGATTCCAGAGCTCCCTATTGCAGTCAAAGAAGGAGAAGTCTCTTATATTCCTACGCATCTGAACTTGACTGATCTAATCCTTGACGCTCAGAGAAGTAATCCGGAAAACTCAACACATCACCTATCCAGCTCAGGATTGGATGGAACAGAGGTTGTAGGAACAATTGCTGCTCACTTCTCAAATGATAACCAAACAGAGGAGAGACGCAACAACATAAGGCGCATCAAAGAACTATGTGGAAACATGCAAGGCATCAGGGAGATTGCCGGATCTTCAAAGCGCAAGAAGCATTGAAGGTTTTCTTTTCATCAAACGAGGGGGAAAGTATGTGAAAACATTAATTTGCTTTGATGAAAACACCTTCTTGTTTAAACATTGCTTGATTAAACATTGCTTTAATAATTCTCTTAATTGTGCTTACTATGCTTGATTTTGCCTATTTCAAGTATGATTTTGAGATTTATTCCTAGCGCATACATTCAGGGGGAATGTAATTCAGGGGGAACTTAACTAGTTTTTGGCTAACAATTGATTTTGGCAATGAATTATTGATGAGCTCTAAGCAATGGAAGACGGATATCTCAATTTTGGTACTAAAATTGGAAATCTCCGATTCAGGTACTTTACAAAATCTGCCTTTTTAAACTAAGCTTCAGTCCTTAATTCATTTCCAACAAGCTCTAAAAGTACTGGTTCTTAGAATTTTTAAAATGTACAGGACTTTGGAAAAATAGTACCACTTTTCTTTTAAAAATAAAATTCATATTTGTTTTGGTACTACCTCGTCCTAAGTAGAAATTAGAACTATAGGGAATGAAAAATGATAGTTTTATTTTGGGCCTTGAGAACCCAATAGGAATAATTTCCCTTTAGTACATAGCTTTCTTTTCTTTTTGGGCCACTCTTTTGGGCTTAGCCAAACTAAAGCAGTAATGGTTCTCAAACCAAACGAAACTGATTTTCAAATTGGAACAGTTTCAATTCATTGGTAATTGGCAAAAGATTCCTTCCACTTTTCAACTTCTTGGAAGTTGAAACTCTTTTACTCTCACCGTTCCATCTACCCAATTAATGGAACCCGTGAACCTCCCCTCTCTCTACCTCCTCTCTTATTTAAATCAAGACATCCCAATCCATTCCTATGACAAACAACTCTTTCATATGAAAAGTCTTCAAACTCACTGTCTGAGAAACACACCAAGAAAAATATCCTCAATGGAGAAACTTTTCTTTCTCACCCTCATAGACGGCAATGGAAGAAGCCTAATGAGAAGAAAAGACTTCCAAGGTCTATGGTGAGAATCTCGGCAGTAGAGAAGGTCTGTGGTGAAAATCTCGTATTTTTCAGGATTATACCATACACCTTCTCTGGAACAACACTCTCTCTATCTTTCTTCTTATTTTGAGAGATGTATTGCTTCCAAGATCTTGAATATCCACTTTGGATATTAAAGATCTATCAAACGCAACGCCAACCGCTCTGCCAAGCAAGTTCTGCTGAAGCTGAAAACGGTTAATGGTGGAAAATATCACAAAATCTCAAGACAAGACTTGGTTTAGGAATAATTGTAATTTGAATTGTATTTGTTTAAGAGTTTTTGTTAACAAGCTGTATATTATGAGAAACTAAAAGAAAGTTATAAAATTAGTTCTCAGTACAGCGACCGGAACTCTTAAACACTTGTTTGTGATCATCAAAAAGGGGAAATTGTTGGGAAAAATATTATAGATTTTGATGATGATGTATTTAGAATGTAATAGGGACTTTAGGTCTCCCCAATTATTCAATGTAATTTTTCTTTTTAGAAATATTGTTAAAACCGAGTTCTTGAGATTTCCAATAAAGTTGTGATATTTCTTTAAGCGATTTGATGCCTGAAGACTTAATCAAATTCAGTAATTTGGGAATTGGATATCTTGATCGGAAATGTTAGAGACAAGTAAGGATTTCTCAAAGCAAACGAAAATCCTCCAATCCGGAAGACTACATAAGAACCGGATGTCTCGCTACAACCCGCTAAAGGCTAAGTCGGAAGACTAGTGTAACGCCCCAAAATATACCCTAAAATTTATTGAATTAAATATTCAATTAAACAAAATTTGTTTTGATTAAAATAAATTGTTGTTGGGCTTTGGGCTGAAATAAAATATATATTGATATCCAATAAACATAATTGGGATAAATCTCATACAGATAAATCCAACATGTTGATTTATTGTGTGATCTTCATTGGGAAACTGAGTACAGACTCAAATTAAGAATAAATGAAGAAATTGTTTATAATGTGAACTTTGAAATGATTTATTGAAATAAATCATGGAAATAAATAATATGAATTAAATGTGAGAACCTTTTTGAATAAAGGTCAATTAAACCAATTTTGACACTGTTAAAGTCAAACACCCAAAAATATGATGTCGGAAAAAGTATTACAAATAAATATAAAAATTATATCGTTAGATAGAGTTTAACTGCCCGATCGCAACGGTTCAAACGGAATGCAATTCGGAGAAAGTTGGACCAAAAAGTGTACCCCGACTGGAACCAAAATTGGTCCCAATCAGGGACACTGTGCGAACGGCGCCTCCTAGCGCACTAAGCCGATTGTGAATCTTCCTACGCTCAGCAACCAGTGTCTTCTTCTTCCTCAAATCTACTATAAAAAGGGAGCTAAGCATTCTCAATTCTTCACCAAAACCTATACTTCCTTCTTCTATTCTGTTGCTCAAAGTAAGGAGAACGCAGTGGTGCTGTCAATTTGGTGAGAGGTCGCCGGAACAAGACGTGGTGTTCGCCGGAAGTTTCACCAGAAAATATTCAAAACCTTCATTTAACTTCGAGGTAAGCCCGTAGATATATCTAGTGACTAGAATGTTCATATAGATCGTTTCTACGTTCATAAACGGTCGTTTGGTTGAGTTTTGTGTTTGACATGTTTGAAGAACCAAGAATCATAAACCATGAAATTGTTGTTAAAATTACGAATTAATGACTCTAAAATGATTTGTGAACATTGGAGAACATTTTTATACAATTAAATTGAAGTTTGGTGATTAAAAAATGATAATGTTAAAACTGACCCGAGGAAGAAGATGATGAACAGTGGCCGAAAATCGATTATTTACTTACTAAAAATCGATTAGAATTTTATTCAGATCAGTGGTTCGAAGTCAGTACCATTTAATCGATTATTTATGTTGTAAAAATCGATTATTATGAATTAATTGATTATTTATATTGTAAAAATCGATTATTATGAATTAATTGATTATTTAAATTGTAATAATCGATTATTATGAATTAATTGATTATTTAAATTGTAAAAATCGATTATTATGAATTAATGGATTATTTATGTTGTAAAAATCGATTATTATGAATTAATTGATTATTTATATTGTAAAAATCGATTATTATGAATTAATTGATTATTTAAATTGTAATAATCGATTATTATGAATTAATTGATTATTTAAATTGAAAAAATCTATTATTATGAATTAATGGATTATTTAAATTGTAAAAATCGATTTTTTATGAATTAATCGATTATTTATATTGTAAAAATCGATTAAAATTAATTAATTGATTATTTAAATTGTAAAAATCGATTATAATGAACTAATTGATTATTTAAATTGTAAAAATCGATTATTATGAATTAATGGATTATTTAAAATTATATAAATCAATTTTTATAAATTAAATGATTATTTTAAATTATTTTCCTCAATTCCAGATCCTGCTACGAAAATATTCCTGAAAATATGCTCTAAAATCCTATTTTTGATAACAATTAATTATGAACAATACAAATATGATTTTGTATAATAAAAATGATGTTTTAGGCATATAAAACATTATGTGATGCATGACGGTAAGTTAGAATGTTAACACTCAAAACTAGACCGCTATTTGTTATCAATTGTTATGTTGATTAATGATTATGATGAATGATTATTATGGATGATCATGAATAATGAACTAACTGATCAAAATGATTATTGATGATTCAGCCATGAGAGTAATGAATATATTGATAATTATTAAACGATTTGTATTGTTAAACGGTATCTAGAAGAACTCTAAGATATACCTATTAGTTAATTGATGTAAGGCTATCTAGAAGACCTCTAGAATAGATCTTGTATTAGAACAGGCTTATGAAAACATGAACATTTGATGAATTAGATAAAAACGCATAAATGGGATTCATAGACCAAACTAGAGGATCACTCGTTTGGGAATGCCCGATCTAATGTTGATCAATCGCTATATTGTTGTTTCCTTAACTGACTACAGTTAAGTGTCCGAATCATTTGCCTTAAACTAGTGATAGTTTAAGTGTCTGATTGCCTTAACTGACTACAGTTAGGTGTCTGAAATCAATTGCCTTAAACTAATGATAGTTTAAGTGTCTCATTAATAATTGCCTTTTAAGGATCTGGTTATGAAAATTATGATTTGGCCTTAAATTAAGAATAGCTAAGAGTATTGTTATTATCTGGCCTTAGATTAAGAATAGCTAAGAGCATTGTTATGATATGACCTTAGACTAAGAATAGCTAAGAGCATTGTTATTATTTGACCTTGGATTTAAGAATAATTTAAGGGCACTGTCAGAATAATATCTGAATTGAATAAAATGTGTTGATATGAACTGAACATTATCAAAACTGTGAATGTCTGAAATGAACATTGTGTGCATGATATCAAATGATTTGATTATGAATTTAGATTCAGTTTATATGGATGTTCGACGCATTAGATATGCTTACTCAGCTTTACCACTAAGCGTGTAGTGTGTTTTAATTGCTACACGCAGGTAAGCAGAAAGCAGAATGTGATCCTGGCGGCAGATGGGGCGAGATTGTCGGGATGGATGTGACAAGTTTTGAAACAATTTATGATATGTCAATATTAAAATGGCTTCCGCAATATTGTTGAATACTCCGTATTGTATATGTATTGAAAAATATTATTGGGATTAATAAAGTGTGTTTGAAAAGTTTTAAATTTTTACGATTACCAAGTTAAATACTTTAGTCCGAATGGGGCTGCAGACCTGGACGGATTAGGGTGTTACAGTTTGGTATCGGAGCAAATGGTTTTAAACCCGATCTTCGGATCGAAATTTGATTTTAAAAAAAATAATAATAAAATAAAATGTCAATCACATCCACGACTCTCGCATCCCTCTGCTCCAGGAAAAAGGTATGAGAATTTACTTAGTAAATGTTGATTTTGTTAAAATTCTCATTAGATAATAATTGTTAGTACAAAAAAAAAACTACATCGAGCTAGACTCAAGTCAATCCTTCGTACTCGGTGAAGAGACGAAAGAGTAAACGAAATGTGTATAACCTTGTGATACGTTATTAGCGTACGCATCGCATCGCGAATGGCAAAATTGATCTATACCGGAACGTCTCGTAGAAGTAAGACGACTTTGAAGAAACGATTAATATTGATTTTACGAACAACATCTGAGAAGCTGAGGTCAAAGATCCTGACTCAAGACGATCTGATCGCTGATTCAAACACGAACGTTTAGAATTAATAAACTCTGTTATCTGAAGTATTCCATTCTGATTTCTAATTCATTAGACGCAAATATGTGGTTATATCACATAAATCGAAATCGTTCGTTAAGCGATAATTCCTTGTAAAACATCGTTGAAATACCATACAAGGAAATTGACATTATCCTTAGTATGAATTGACTGACTGAACGCCGTTGCTGTTAACAACTTGTGATGAAGAATTCCTCAACTAAAGACCGATGATGGTAAACTCATAGAGGTGAAAGAAAATCTGATATCTAAACCAACCGAATTCATCTCGAAAATATATATACGAAAACATCTCAAATAGAAGAAGTGTGAAGTCTACGCGGAAAGAAACATCTGAACTGAAGTAACGTATCGAAAGTATGTTACCTCTCTGATATGAACTTCCTAATATTTCACCGTTCCGAGAAATTGAATTCTCTATCAATCTTGATCCTAGAAAGGACCAATATTCATAACTCTGTATTAAACGTGTTTCCATCAATGACTTCCTGACAAAGAATCACCTGATCAAGTGTTTCCTCCTTGGTAGAATACCTGTTTTGTTCATACGCGAATCATTGAGACTCTATATCAACTACTGTCAGTTGAACAATTCGTTATCCTTTACCTCGTATCATGACTTATTTGATCAGCTTAGAGAATCCATTGTATTCTCTAAGATTGACTTACGGTCAAGATACCCACAAAATCCCTATCAAGAAACTTGAACAAACTGACGACCAAGAATCGCTGACCTTTACAATGAACTGATGACTTGTTCGATCAAATTCAAGGAACCCGTTTGTTAGAAGCTATAAATAGCTCGACCTTGTTATAATAACTTAAATGCTTATCGTCGAAAACATTAGTGAAATAAAGTGATGCTGACAAGGCAAATAGTTAAGAAAATGGACTCGTTCGTATACGCTATTAACGTGAAAGATCGCGATGTGGAACAATACAAAACAAGATGTGAAACAGTGACACCAACAGTGAAAGACTGAAGAATGAAGAAAATATAGCTCGCACTGGTCATATAGCCTAGAATAATATTTATGGAAAATATCATTTCAACATACAACTTGGATCATATGAGGAATGTTACAAATGCAATTCTAAGTCTAATCTCCCAGGATTCACAAACTCATCATAACTAACCCCAGGTCCCGGGAAAGCTTTAGCAAACTCTAGTTTGTCTAAAAGCTCGTCAACAGAGAAAGAAGAAATAAAAAGTTTCCTCTGACTGGAAGCCATGAAGTTCTGCCTCACCGCATCGTCTAAAAATTTGAGAAGGTTATTGAAATAACCGTCAATGTTTAAAAGACCAATGGGTCTATTGTGTAACCCTTCAGAAGCCCACGAGATCAAGGTGAACAAACCTTCCATGGTGTCAACTCCTCCGGGAAGAACAATGAAAGCTTCCATGGCATGATTCATCTCAAAATATTTGTAGTAATTACTGGAAACTGTGTGCTCTACACCGTACGTAGGTCCATAGACCCGTCGTGTTGCTATGTACCCAGGAATGAAACCTCTAACGAGACCACCATTAGTAAAGACTGTTGAAGCAACAGCTCCTTGAAGACCAACACTACCTCCTCCATAGGCAAGTTTAATTTTTCGTCTTAACAATTCCCTTCCTAAAGCTACCGTAGTATCCATAAACTTTGGATTTATACCAAGAGAATGACTACCAAGTAGACCAACGAACCTTATGGTGTAAGGAAGTGTTCGATAAGTTCCTTCCATAATGTGAGAATGTGAGATACTCTTTCCATAATCGTGATATATATAGTCTCTAAAACTGGACCATTGATGGAAATGTAATTATCAATAGCCAAAATACGTACAGTAATATGGAATCGATTTACCTACAAGCGAGAACGCATTCGCCAATACTACAGTCTGCTGACGATATGACATATTGAGACTCTTGAATAGTTAGATTTGCTATCCTGAAACATGTTCAAATCTGAGACGAAAAGTCAGAACGGCTATTTCCTAAGACAACGACCTCTTGAGTAACTTCCACAGAGTGAAACATTGAAGGATGAAAATCTACGATTAGTAACGATAATTTGCAAACGTTATGTTTGTAGCTTGTGACTCACATCCTTGAATGACTCGACTTGCTGTGTTAACTACACCCTTGAAATACCTCTCTTGATCGATCTTGAATTCCATTCTTTGTGTCAAAATACTAAAACCACGATTCTTCATTAAACCAAAGATGCTTCATGATACCGATCTTTGAAAACTATAGTCTGTGAACTACGTGACTCGATCACAATAGTAAAACTACCCTGACTTGAACATTATGTTAAACCTCTCTAGGGAACCGCTGCGAAACAGTTAATGCAATTACGTCATCTATGAATATTATTATCAAGAAACTCTATTTTGACCCTAACAAAGGAATATATGTGCAACGACCAGAGAAGAAATGACGTCACAAGGATCAAGCTAAAATTATTCAGAGTGAAAATCCACAACCTATATATAATATTGGAGTAAGAACTAGTAAGATTTCTTACTTTATGAATTCGTGAATTGAATCTCATACCGAATATATTTCCTTCTTCACTCGAAATGAAATCAACCATAGTGTTACATCAAACCCGTCATTATCAAGAACGTATATTCCAAAATCGATGAAGAAAGTGGAATACAACAAGACGTATATGAAACGCCACTCTAATGTTATCACCTGTGGATACGAATTAATGCAAAGACTCATAAACGATAAATGAGAGCTACCATGAAGATGAATGAAGAAATGTTTCAACATAAGGTCGATGAATGACGAACTACTGTACAACCGATCGACAGTACCTCCTCATAAATGATGACAAATCCCATATTCTAGAAATCATGAACCAATAAAAGACATTTGATGTTACTTACGAATCATTGCTGAACTATGAGAACGATGTGAGGATGTTTTGGATGAAGATTACGCTATGACGTATGAATTAAACAACATCCAAATCTTCCACTATAACTATCGCGAACTTGAAACTGCAAATGCTACTGAAGGACTTTCAATCAAAGAAAGAATGTTGTTGACTAATGACGAACAATCAAGACTTGTGAATGAACGAAGTATGTCAAATATGCTCCAAAATACGATGTTATACCCTGCAAAGGAACCCAAGTTATGGATGTTGAATTTGAACAGGAACCCGCAAAAAGATTGTTGGATACCTTGCTTAATCTAAGATTGTTAACCTCTTGAAGAAAGAACGAGTTTGATAACATCGACAGTTTGAGATTTCATGGATAATGACGTAATTATGGTTTAACCCATTGAGCATGACACGGTCATGATTAAGTGAGATCACTATGAAGTGTTGAACGTTTGACCTTAGAAGAATTTCGAGGACGAAATTCCTTTAAGGGGAGAAGAAAATGTAACGCCCCAAAATATACCCTAAAATTTATTGAATTAAATATTCAATTAAACAAAATTTGTTTTGATTAAAATAAATTGTTGTTGGGCTTTGGGCTGAAATAAAATATATATTGATATCCAATAAACATAATTGGGATAAATCTCATACAGATAAATCCAACATGTTGATTTATTGTGTGATCTTCATTGGGAAACTGAGTACAGACCCAAATTAAGAATAAATGAAAAAATTGTTTATAATGTGAACTTTGAAATGATTTATTGAAATAAATCATGGAAATAAATAATATGAATTAAATGTGAGAACCTTTTTGAATAAAGGTCAATTAAACCAATTTTGACACTGTTAAAGTCAAACACCCAAAAATATGATGTCGGAAAAAGTATTACAAATAAATATAAAAATTATATCGTTAGATAGAGTTTAACTGCCCGATCGCAACGGTTCAAACGGAATGCAATTCGGAGAAAGTTGGACCAAAAAGTGTACCCCGACTGGAACCAAAATTGGTCCCAATCAGGGACACTGTGCGAACGGCGCCTCCTAGCGCACTAAGCCGATTGTGAATCTTCCTACGCTCAGCAACCAGTGTCTTCTTCTTCCTCAAATCTACTATAAAAAGGGAGCTAAGCATTCTCAATTCTTCACCAAAACCTATACTTCCTTCTTCTATTCTGTTGCTCAAAATAAGGAGAACGCAGTGGTGCTGTCAATTTGGTGAGAGGTCGCCGGAACAAGACGTGGTGTTCGCCGGAAGTTTCACCAGAAAATATTCAAAACCTTCATTTAACTTCGAGGTAAGCCCGTAGATATATCTAGTGACTAGAATGTTCATATAGATCGTTTCTACGTTCATAAACGGTCGTTTGGTTGAGTTTTGTGTTTGACATGTTTGAAGAACCAAGAATCATAAACCATGAAATTGTTGTTAAAATTACGAATTAATGACTCTAAAATGATTTGTGAACATTGGAGAACATTTTTATACAATTAAATTGAAGTTTGGTGATTAAAAAATGATAATGTTAAAACTGACCCGAGGAAGAAGATGATGAACAGTGGCCGAAAATCGATTATTTACTTACTAAAAATCGATTAGAATTTTATTCAGATCAGTGGTTCGAAGTCAGTACCATTTAATCGATTATTTATGTTGTAAAAATCGATTATTATGAATTAATTGATTATTTATATTGTAAAAATCGATTATTATGAATTAATTGATTATTTAAATTGTAATAATCGATTATTATGAATTAATTGATTATTTAAATTGTAAAAATCGATTATTATGAATTAATGGATTATTTAAATTGTAAAAATCGATTTTTTATGAATTAATCGATTATTTATATTGTAAAAATCGATTAAAATTAATTAATTGATTATTTAAATTGTAAAAATTGATAATTATGAATTAATGGATTATTTAAATTGTAAAAATCGATTATTATGAATTAATGGATTATTTAAATTGTAGAAATCGATTTTTTATGAATTAATCGATTATTTATATTGTAAAAATCGATTAAAATTAATTAATTGATTATTTAAATTGAAAAAATCGATTATAATGAATTAATTGATTATTTAAATTGTAAAAATCGATTATTATGAATTAATGGATTATTTAAAATTATATAAATCAATTTTTATAAATTAAATGATTATTTTAAATTATTTTCCTCAATTCCAGATCCTGCTACGAAAATATTCCTGAAAATATGCTCTAAAATCCTATTTTTGATAACAATTAATTATGAACAATACAAATATGATTTTGTATAATAAAAATGATGTTTTAGGCATATAAAACATTATGTGATGCATGACGGTAAGTTAGAATGTTAACACTCAAAACTAGACCGCTATTTGTTATCAATTGTTATGTTGATTAATGATTATGATGAATGATTATTATGGATGATCATGAATAATGAACTAACTGATCAAAATGATTATTGATGATTCAGCCATGAGAGTAATGAATATATTGATAATTATTAAATGATTTGTATTGTTAAACGGTATCTAGAAGAACTCTAAGATATACCTATTAGTTAATTGATGTTAAGGCTATCTAGAAGACCTCTAGAATAGATCTTGTATTAGAACAGGCTTATGAAAACATGAACATTTGATGAATTAGATAAAAACGCATAAATGGGATTCATAGACCAAACTAGAGGATCACTCGTTTGGGAATGCCCGATCTAATGTTGATCAATCGCTATATTGTTGTTTCCTTAACTGACTACAGTTAAGTGTCCGAATCATTTGCCTTAAACTAGTGATAGTTTAAGTGTCTGATTGCCTTAACTGACTACAGTTAGGTGTCTGAAATCAATTGCCTTAAACTAATGATAGTTTAAGTGTCTCATTAATAATTGCCTTTTAAGGATCTGGTTATGAAAATTATGATTTGGCCTTAAATTAAGAATAGCTAAGAGTATTGTTATTATCTGGCCTTAGATTAAGAATAGCTAAGAGCATTGTTATGATATGGCCTTAGACTAAGAATAGCTAAGAGCATTGTTATTATTTGACCTTGGATTTAAGAATAATTTAAGGGCACTGTCAGAATAATATCTGAATTGAATAAAATGTGTTGATATGAACTGAACATTATCAAAACTGTGAATGTCTGAAATGAACATTGTGTGCATGATATCAAATGATTTGATTATGAATTTAGATTCAGTTTATATGGATGTTCGACGCATTAGATATGCTTACTCAGCTTTACCACTAAGCGTGTAGTGTGTTTTAATTGCTACACGCAGGTAAGCAGAAAGCAGAATGTGATCCTGGCGGCAGATGGGGCGAGATTGTCGGGATGGATGTGACAAGTTTTGAAACAATTTATGATATGTCAATATTAAAATGGCTTCCGCAATATTGTTGAATACTCCGTATTGTATATGTATTGAAAAATATTATTGGGATTAATAAAGTGTGTTTGAAAAGTTTTAAATTTTTACGATTACCAAGTTAAATACTTTAGTCCGAATGGGGCTGCAGACCTGGACGGATTAGGGTGTTACAACTAGCGCAGATTTCTTTCTCACCCGGAAGACTGAGTATGACTCTTCCGGATTTGTCAGCTAAGAACCGGATGCCTCAAGAAAGACCGGAATTCTCAAAAAGCGGACAAGTGAGAAAAGACTTAGAAAATTATCTAAGTCTTGAATGAAGAAATTCTACTCGTTGGTAAGGAAAAATCAATCTCTTGATTTTCAACGGCTAGACTGAAGATAATTATGCTGATTCAAGAACAAATGACTCGAAGACAAAGTCTGGACCTCTAAAAATTGAAGAGCCTGTCCAGAATTCCTAAACAAGCACTAAAAGACAAACAGAGTAAAGTGCTACAGTCCAGAATTCTTGAACAACAGCTAGAAGACGGATTCTGTGGAAAAAGGAATCCCTCCTTAAACAATTGGGTATGTCCAAACACCCATTCCAATGAGGAATCTTCAAATCACAATCTTCATTCAAAATTGAAGCCAGCAAATGCAACGGATAGTCTATTTTGATTCAACGGATAGATTATCCAATCCAGCTATAAATAGCATCCTTGGAAGACTGGAGAACAACAACAACAACGATAAGATAAACAACCACAACAAAGCTACCTCATTCACAGTTAGCCCAAAAAGCTTGATTAAGAGAGATTTCTAAACTCCTTATCCAGAAGCAAACTTCTCCTCCTTCCAAAGAGCTATAGTGTAAATACTTGAAGGTTTCCTTGCCTCAAGTACCCACCACGTTGAAGGATACAACTTTTGATCAAACTTATTGATTGAAAGGGGGTAGGTCAACTTTCTTACAAGTTGGTCTTGCAAGTCCTATTGTTCGGACCTTGCAGTTGTTGAAGAAGCGTGACCTTCGAAGGAACAACAAAGCCAGCACGAGTGCAGTAGCAACATTGGCCTTGCGAAGATATACCGTGCAGAAATTCACACAAGTGTAATTGTTGGTTCATTATTCAAACTACATAGTGGATTTTGAGGACGTAGAAGGATTACCCCACCTTCGAACCTCGTTAAAGTTTGCGTGTCTCTCTCTTTTATCTTTATTCTTACTTGCAATTATATTAACTGTGAAAACTAACCCATCCATATTGATTACTGCTCACTCTACCCACCAAATTCCGCACACAATCTAACGTCCACAAGAACTCTAGATTAGAGATTTGCTATGGGGTTTAGGATCTTCTGCCTTGTGAGGACAACAAAGTTTGAAGAATTTGATAACCTTGTCTTCATGGGATTCCTGGGGATCTAACGAGTCTTGTTCTTCGACCCAGCCGATAGGATTAATTTTCCTTCCTTGCTCAAGGATTTTAGCCTTACTCCTCGTAACAATTTGTGACGGTGAGTACGTCCTTCTGCCCTTTAGTTCTTTACGGAGATGGAGGGGGTGTTTAGAGCATCTTGAGAGGTCAATTTGCAAAGGCCTGAGTTTTGTATCTATGAACACAAATTCTTCCCCATCGGAGTGGGTATAGAGAATGGGTCCATCCCTGTCCTTAGCATGATCTTCCACTGCGTTGAGGGAAAGTATCAAACTTTGGCCATTGATATTTGAAAAGGGGTCTTCTTCCGGCTCTGCTATTACAAAGCTAACTAAACTGTTAGGCAAAGCTCACCATATTTTTTTAACACTTTGAATTCTTTTTGAAAAAAAATCAAATAAAGGGGTGCTGACTAGACTTTGACCATTGACCGTTGACCATCACGGGTCACCGCCTGCCCCCGCCGGCAGACCACCTTCGGCCGCCGACCACCGCCGCCGCCGTCGACCACCATCCCTGGTCGCCGCCGGTCTCCGCCGCGCCGCCGCTGCTGACCGGTGGTTGACTAGTGTGGCTATTTTATTTTTAATTATTTTTTTAATTTTCAAAATTAAAAAAAGGTGAGTTTTGGTGTTCAAAGTGGTGAGCTTTGCTTTATTTCCAGGTGAGCTTTGCATTGGTCATTGGTGAGCTTTGCATCATATCACCGAAGCATGTCATCTCACTGTAAGGTGTCATTTCAGTGGAGTCAATCCATATATATATATATATATATATATATATATATATATATATATATAAAATTTAAAGTTTTTAATATGTTTTGTACCAATAAATTACCTTTACTAATCCGATTCTAAAAACTATGATAATGATACAGTCTTAAACGAATTTTGAAGAAACACGATACTTTGATACAAAAAACAAAGACAAATTCTATGCTGGACTTAAGATCTATCATGAACCTACATATTTGTAAAATTAATATTTTTTATTATTTAAAAAACATTTATTTTTTTAAATAACAAAATTAATAAACAAGTTTTTTTGCATAAGAAAGTCTAAAAATTGATATGTATCCAAAGATTCTAAGGTTGACCAAAACCTCAAAATACTACGTACTCGGTATTTTTTTTTATGAACTTTGGTCTTTTGGATCGTCTCCCGTAGTCCGGCGGGAATCATGCTGCACGGAGTTGACCGCCACCGGTAAATGATATACGAAGCAAACACTCGTATATACGAGGAATTTAGTACTCTGTATTAACAATCGGAGTCATAGCTTCTTCAGTTCGTCGCTGTCTGTCTCAACCGCTTCGTCCTAAGACTAGCTACTCAGCTCACGGCGGAGGATAGGAGTGGAGGATAGTCCTTTAGAAGCGGAAACCGATCGGATCTCAGAAACAATGGCGAAAGACTCGACGTTGGTGCACTCGACGTTGGTGACGTATGCATCAATGCTCTCACTACTCATATCCTGTCCTCCTTTTGTCATTCTATTGTAAGTGATTTTCAGATCTATTTTGATTTTCTTAAGCATTAATTTCAGTACGATTTAGCCAGGAAGTGTTGAAATGTTCGCTAAATGTTAGCAATTTTCTACTTAAAAACCGCTAACCTTCTTGATTTGTTTGACTGTATCCTCCTAGAAAGCTTTAGGTTGATTCTTAATGATTTTGATCAGAAATGTAAGTGAAAACTTAAAAGTTACTGTTTTCGTTCGATAAAAAATGTAAGTGAAAACTTAAAAGTTATTTTTTTGCTCGACTTTGAATCGTCTAGGTGGTATACTATGGTACGTAGAAATGATTTTGATCAGAAATGTTAATGGAACTGAAAATGTTTTGTTTTTGCTCAAACGTGAACCGTGTAGGTGGTATACTATGGTACATGCTGACGGCTCTGTATTGCACACATGGAATTACCTATACCAGAATGGCCTGAAAGGGTTCCTTGATATTTGGCCAAAGCCCACAGCAAATTCTTGCAAAATTCTTGCGTGTTATGCAATATTTGAGGCTGCTCTTCAGCTTTTATTGCCTGGAAAGAGGGTTGAGGGACCGATTTCTCCAGCTGGAAACAGGCCTGTCTACAAGGTATGCATTTCCCCCTTTAATATATCTCATGAAGTTGATCAAACACTCCGTATGCTAGTTTTTGAAATTGATTTCACTTTATCTTGTTTTTTTTCCACATTGTTTTTCGCTCTGATGCACTGATTAGGCAAATGGGGTGCTAGCGTATGCAGTGACATTGGCTACATATATCAGCCTTTGGTGGTAAGACCTTTTGCAAAATTATTTGTCCACTCTCGGTTTGTAAGTGTCTTAAATGGCATAAAATTTTGTACTCTATTATTTAAAGGCCTAATACCTGCCAATGCTATTTTAAGTTCCAAAAGCATTTTCTTGCTTTCTTTAAAGTTTGTGTAATTTTCATGATCACTTTCGCTCAGGTTTGGGATATTCAATCCTGCAATTGTTTATGATCATTTGGGGGAGATTTTCTCCACACTCATTTTTGGGAGCTTTATCTTCTGTATTTTCTTGTACATTAAAGTAAGTCAGAAAGTGTGTATAAGTCAAATGTTCTTTTTTTCAGGTGATCAGTTTACGTCCTGAGCATTAATATCTTTCTGACACTGAGTTTATTTACTACAGGGTCATGTTGCACCATCTTCCTCTGATTCCGGCTCGTCAGGAAACATAATTATCGACTTCTACTGGGTAAGCTTCTTTGAACTCATGATGTTTACAATCAAGCAGCCACTCATTGTTACCTTACTCATGCTTTGTTTCATTGATTGATGTTTATTTATATCCATAGTAATTCTCTTATTGAAAGAAAGCGATGGGAAACTAGATACAAAGTTAAAAATAGAACTGTTAGGATCCGTCTCACACGGGCTAAGATTCTAGATGAAGAACACAAAGAACATTCAAGGTCTAGAGAGAGAAAACATAGGGAGAAAAAGTATACGTGGTAATACAGATGGCAACTCCAAGGCTGTATAGGCTATATACAGATGATTTCACAACCTAACAAGAACTTATTGAAGTACCAATAGAGTAATTTGAAACAATTACACAATTTAATTACATAGTTATTTAAGTAAGCTGATTTTCCAATGCAGGGGATGGAACTATATCCTCGTATTGGCAAGCACTTTGATATCAAAGTGTTCACAAACTGCAGATTTGGCATGATGTCTTGGGCAGTTCTTGCCGTGACTTACTGTATAAAACAGGTAAAACATCTAAGGTATCCTTGAGAATGAAATGCAGTTAAACATTTGTCTCTGAATATGTTTAAACCTTTACTATTCCCAGCAACCTTCTTTATATCTATCTTAGTAATGTTGGATATCTGATGATGATGGGTACATGCGAGGTGCATATTTATTAAATACTACCGAGTACTTCATCTTGGCCTTTTTAATCTATTTCTTGAAATCATGATACTACCAATCTAATAATGATGATGCAATCATGCAAATTTTGTGTTATGAGGAATTCGAGAATAACAAAAATAAACGAGAAAACACGACAACAGATTTAACGTGGTTCACCAACGTTGTGTTGGCTAGTCCACGGGTAGAGGGGGGAGCAGTTTTATTTCGGATGGAGAGGCAAGAACAGAATACAGCGTAGGGTTTGTGGTAGCACCCATAAATAGTGCTTGGTTAAACCCTAACAGACTTGGGCCCAAAACTACATAATTAACAGATAATTAGAAAGCCCAAATAAAATAGGATTCGGTCATCTCAAGATTCGGACTTCTCGGAATTCGGATTTCTCGACTTCTCCGGAGTTCGGATTTCTCGACTTCTCCGGAACTCGGATTTCTAGACTTCTCCGGAACTCGGATTTCTCGGACTTCTTCGGAACTCGGACATCTCCCTGCTGTAACGAGTCAGATTCAAGGCATTACGACAAATCTCCACCTTGACTTGAATTCTCCATACAGATCCTTCGGATTCAGATGCACTTTGGTTGTGCCAGGCCTCCCCCTCTTCCTCAGAGTTGTTCCACAGGGCAACTAACAGCTTCTGATGTTAAGCAAGTCCAAACAGTGTTGAAACTTGCTTTGCGGAACCGGCTTTGTGAACATATCAGCAGGATTATCAGCAGTTCCTACTTTCTTCACCTGGATTCTTCTCTCACTCCTCAGAAAATGATACCTCACGTCAATATGCTTGGTTCTCTCATGATGGACTTGATCCTTGGCTAGACAAATCGCACTCAAACTGTCACAATACACTGTAGCCTTATCATGATGCAGACCGAGATCACTAACTAGCCCTTTCAGCCAAATTCCCTCCTTCGCAGCTTCTGTCAAAGCCATGTACTCTGCTTCCGTAGTTGACAAAGTCACTGTAGGTTGCAAAGTTGCCTTGCAGCTAACAACAGAACCTCCAAGAGTAAACACATAGCCAGTCATCGATCTTCTCGTGTCAACATCTCCAGCATAGTCAGAATCAGAATATCCTGTAACCAAACACTGAGTATCACCTCCATAAATGAGACCAACGTCAGATGTACCCCTAAGGTACCGGAAAATCCTCTTCACAGCCTGCCAATGTTCTCTCCCTGGTTGTCCCATGAATCTGCTAACTACACTTACTGCATGTGCTATATCTGGCCTTGTACAGACCATAACATACATCAAACTTCCTACAGCACTGGCATAAGGGACTCGTGACATATACTCCTTCTCTTCTTCTGACTGTGGAGCGAACATGGCAGTGAGATGGATATTGGCAGCACTGGGGGTGTCAATAGGCTTAGATGAAGACATGCCAAACCTCGTCAAGACCTTCTGAATGTAACCTCTTTGTGACAAGAAAAGTTTCCTTTTCTCTCTGTCTCTAATGATCTCCATTCCTAAAATCTTCCGAGCGGCTCCCAGATCCTTCATCTCAAACTCAGCACTAAGTAAACCCTTCAGCTTCTGGACGTCATACTTTTGCTTTGCAGCTATCAACATATCATCTACATAGAGCACCAGATAGATGAATGAATCATCTTTGAGCCGATTGTAGTAGACACAACAATCATATGAGCTTCGAGTATAGCCCAACTTCACCATATAGCTGTCAAATCTTTTGTACCACTGCCTTGGAGACTGCTTAAGTCCGTATAAGGACTTCTTCAACTTGCACACATGACTTTCCTTCCCTAGAACTTGGAAACCATCCGGCTGAGTCATGTATATCTCTTCCTCCAATTCTCCATGTAGAAATGTTGTCTTCACATCAAGTTGTTCGAGCTCCAGATTTTGATGTGCAACTATCGCTAGTAACACACGGATGGAAGTGTGTCTGACCACAGGTGAGAAGATCTCATTGTAGTCCACTCCCTCTCTTTGGTTGAAGCCTCTAGCAACGACCCTGGCTTTATACTTGACCCCTTCTGCTGGTGATATTCCTTCCTTCCTTTTGAAAACCCATTTGCAAGTGATAACCTTTCTCCCTGGAGGCTGTAAGACAAGATCCCATGTTTGATTCTTATGCAAGGACTCCATCTCATCTCCCATAGCGGCTAGCCATTTTTCAGAGTCAGAACTTAAAATAGCTTCTCTCTAAGTAGATGGTTCAGAAGTATCTACCTCTTCAGCAACCTGCAGTGCATAACCCACCATGTCCTCAAAACCATACCTCATAGGTGGCCGAACTCCAACCCTTCTTGGTCGATCTTGAGCTATACTACGATGGGTATCTGATGGCATAGATTCTGGGAAATCAGTTTCTGTCCGTGGCTCTTGATTCTTCTCTTCAGGTTCTTTCATATCACTCTCGTTCTGAGTGACTTGAAGCTCCACCTATTTATCAAGGCTCTCAGTTTCTGTCGTAGTTGTAGGCTTCACGATGGTTCTAAACAGAGAACTTTCATCAAAAACAACGTTTCTGCTCAGGATAACCCTCTTTTCTGCTGGAGACCAGATTCTAAAACCTTTCACTCCATCTCCGTAGCCCACAAATACTCCCTTTTTAGCTCGTGGTTCTAGCTTACCTTCACTGACATGATAGTAAGCTGTACAACCAAAAGCTCTCAGATTTGAATAATCAGCAGCTTTTCCTGACCACATCTCCACAGGTGTCTTGCACTGAATGCCTGTATGTGGTCCGCGGTTAATCAAGTAACAGGCTGTACTAACCGCTTCTGCCCAGAACCTCCTGTCTAGCCCGGCATTAGAGAGCATGCACCTTGCTCTCTCCAGAAGTGTTTGATTCATCCGCTCAGCTACACCGTTCTGTTGTGGTGTATTTCTGACTGTACGATGTCGAGCAATCCCTTCATCCTTACAGAATTGATCAAATTCAGACCAACAGAATTCCAGCCCATTATCAGTTCGCAACCTCTTGATCTTCTTCCCTGTTTGGTTTTCCATCAATGTTTTCCACTCCTTGAACTTTTGGAGAGCATCACTTTTGTGCTTCATCATGTACACCCAAGTCATCCTTGAGTAATCATCCATAATTGACACAAAAAATCTGCATCCTCCCAAAGACTCAACTCGGCATGGACCCCAGCAATCAGAATGGATGTAATCAAGTGTGCCTTTTGTTCTATGAATGGCCTTTGGAAACTTGTTGCGATGTTGTTTTCCAAAAACACAATGTTCACAAAACTCCAGGATCTTTACTTTATGACCCGCAAGAAGATCCTCCTTTGACAGAATTTGCATCCCTTTTTCACCCATATGACCAAGTCTCATGTGCCACAACTTGGTCATATCTTCCTGTTTAACTTCTGATGATGCAACATGGACTGAACCTGTAACCGTGGAACCTTGTAAAAAATACAAAGTACCCCGCATGACACCTTTCAGAATCAGATTTGAACCCTTCCAGACGCGCAAAACTCCATCTTTTCCTGACCAACTGAACCCCTTGCTGTCCAAAAGACTGAGAGATATCAGATTCTTTGTCATCAATGGCACGTGCCTGACCTCGTTCAATGTGTAGAAGCTACCATCATGTGTCCTTATCTTGATCGAGCCTGTCCCAACCACCTTGCAGACAGAACTGTTGGCCATCGAAATGCCCCCTCCGTCTACCTGCTCATAAGTCGTGAACCACTCTCTCCTTGGACAAATATGATAGGATGCCCCAGAATCTAGAACCCATACATCTGAGTGATGAGTGTTTTCATCAGCAACTAAGGCAATGTCTTCTTCAGAGTTGGTGTCTTCTTCAGCAACAGCAGCAGAAACTGATTGTTTTTCGGATTGCTTCTTCTTCTTTGGACAATCAAACTTCCAATGCCCCTTCTCCTTGCAGTAATTACAGACATCATCCGGCTTTGCACCCTTTGACGACAACTTTCTCTCCTTCTTCTTTCCGCCGTATTTCTTTCCCTTTCCGGTATTGGTGAATAGGCCGGAAGGTTGTACATCTGTACTCGTGCCATTAGCCTTATGCCGCAATTCTCTGCTGTGAAGGGCCGATCTAACTTCTTCCAGAGACACAGTATCTTTCCCAACAATGAACAATTGAACAAAATTCTCAAACGATATTGGGAGAGATACCAACAGAATCAGGGCAGCATCTTCATCCTCGATTTTTACATCGATATTACACAATTCTAATAACAAAGTATTTAATTGCTCTAAATGTTCCCTGAGTGGTGTACCTTCAGCCATTCGTAAACCGAATAGACGTTGTTTCAGAAGTAGCTTGTTGGTTAAAGATTTCGTCATGTACAGACTCTCCAACTTCAACCACAAGCCAGCAGCAGTCTCCTCGTCTGAGACCTCCGTGATAACGTCATCTGACAGACACAACATGATCGTCGAGTGCGCCTTCTCTTCCAGAGTCGCCATCTCAGGAGTAGCAACGGCGTTTTTGTCTTTTGACAATGGCGCCCAGAAACCTTGTTGTTTCAACAAAGCCCGCATCTTGATCTGCTATAATTTGAAACTGTTCCTCCCTGTGAATTTGTCGATTTTCACGTTCAAAGCAGACATCTCGAAATTCTCCAAGAACACAGATTAACCTGGAGGCTCTGATACCAGTTTGTTATGAGGAATTCGAGAATAACAAAAATAAACGAGAAAACACGACAACAGATTTAACGTGGTTCACCAACGTTGTGTTGGCTAGTCCACGGGTAGAGGGGGGAGTAGTTTTATTTCGGATGGAGAGGCAAGAACAGAATACAGCGTAGGGTTTGTGGTAGCACCCATAAATAGTGCTTGGTTAAACCCTAACAGACTTGGGCCCAAAACTACATAATTAACAGATAATTAGAAAGCCCAAATAAAATAGGATTCGGTCATCTCAAGATTCGGACCTCTCGAGATTCGGACTTCTCGGAATTCGGATTTCTCGACTTCTCCGGAGTTCGGATTTCTCGACTTCTCCGGAACTCGGATTTCTCGACTTCTCCGGAACTCGGATTTCTCGGACTTCTTCGGAACTCGGACATCTCCCTGCTGTAACGAGTCAGATTCAAGGCATTACGACATTTTGATATGTATTCCGTGTCTTGATGTTGACAATGAAAAACTGCTCATTGGTTTTTACCATATGTATATGTTGTACTTCTCAGTATGAAGAATATGGGAGAGTTGCTGATTCCATGCTTGTGAATACTGTATTGATGTTGGTGTATGTCACAAAGTTCTTCTGGTGGGAAGCTGGGTACTGGAACACAATGGATATTGCTCATGACAGAGGTTTCTATGTTTGATTGCTTATGATTTTCCTATTCCACTCAATAGTTCAACAATCTCACATCTTGCTTCTATCTTTGTAGCTGGATTTTATATATGTTGGGGATGCTTGGTTTGGGTTCCATCAGTTTATACCTCTCCTGGAATGTATCTTGTCAAACATCCAGTAGATCTTGGACTTCAGGTATGGCTTAGAATATGCAGATCTCATCTAAGTTAAATACAATCCTACTTTCATGCTTCTAACAATCCACCTCAAAAATTGCTTACAGCTTGCACTTTCTATTCTTATTGCTGGAATTCTTTGCATATATATCAACTATGATTGTGATAGGCAAAGGCAAGAATTCCGTAGGACAAATGGCAAATGCACTGTTTGGGGAAAAGCTCCATCAAAGGTAAAAGAGGGCACAGCCTGGACTCTGTTTCAACCATTTTTTTACCTTTCCAGTGTAATGTTTTGAAATCTGATGATTGAGAAAATCATGTTAATTTTATATTGTAGATTGTTGCCTCTTATAAAACAGAATCAGGCGAGACAAAAACAAGCCTTCTGCTCACATCAGGATGGTATCTCTCTTTCCTCTCTTTGTACTTGCATTTTTTTTTAAATTTCACCTTGCAAAAAGAGATCTGGTCTTATGAGATGTATGTTAGGTTCTTCCTCTCATGAATGTGGTTAATTTAGCATACCTAATACAGAATTCAGATAATATCTCAAGCTAATTTTTAGGTGGGGTCTAGCTCGGCACTTCCATTATGTCCCTGAAATATCCGCTGCATTTTTCTGGACCGTTCCAGCTCTTTCTAACCACGTAAGACAATATGATGTGCCCTTTATTGTATTTTCTTTCAAATTGTTATTTTGCAGGAATGCACCTTCTTTCCCTCCCTGACCTGAAATTTAATCTCCCCTTCTCTCCTCCCTCCATGTGTTTGCAGGTTCTTCCTTATTTCTATGTGGTGTTTCTCACCATCCTACTCTTTGATCGAGCCAAGAGGGACGATGATCGATGCAGATCAAAGTGAGCTCCCCCCCCTCCACCCTCCCCCCAACACACACACACCTCTATTTTAGATGGGAACAAGAGAAAAAAAGGATGATATTATTGTCTTTACCCTTTAATACTCAGAAATGTGTTGTTAAGGTTGAGTCTGATAAAAAAAGATTTGATGGTTTGTGCAGGTATGGCAAGTTCTGGAAATTGTACTGTGAAAAGGTACCATACCGAATAATACCAGGAATTTACTGAGGTTTTGTTCGATTGAAATTTAAGTCTGCAATTGTTTGTTGGAGGTTAGAAGACCAGATCAACAATCTTCGTCCTTGTATAACTGATGCTTCTTATTTTTATTAAACTTAATACTCCGTACTAATAATTATTGGGTGCATATACAAATTCGACACTTTTAGCACTTTTGGCGTCGTCCCTCTTGGCCCGATTATAATTTTCACTTTGTAAAATATCTCAAAGTAAAAAGTCTGAACTAATCACTGCTTGTGTTTGTTACTTTGTATGCCCTACTATTTTTGGAAAACAATTTGTTAGTTCCATATTGTGTTGGCATTATTTTTTGACAAACGAATAGATTTATTTAGAATTATTTTAGATGTTTTATTTAGACTTAGAGTCGTAGCATGTGAAAGAAGAGAAAGAGGAAAGAGTTTGAAGAGAGAATTCTAATCCTACTTGAATTCTAATTCTACATGGTTTACTATTCTTGAGGAGGAAGGCATGGTCTACGTCCTTGAAGAAGATCTTTGAGAAGGTGTAACAAGCCGTGGAGATAGACACAAACCGAGTTTGTCGTCAAGTCATTCGTAAGTAGACAAATCAATACATTAGAAGGTTCTGTTGTGATTGATTGTGTAATTCTTACGGTGATTTAGTGGAAGGGCTATTACACGGACGTGGGCTTTGCAGACGTAGGAGAATTTGCTCTGAACTGCGTGAACAATTCTGGTGTCTTGCTTGTTGTTTTTACTTTTATTCTACGTGTGTGCTTGTGACAGAGAAGGTGTTATAGCACTCTGTTAGTCATCTGTTACTATGACAGTGCTACAGCATCTTCTCTACAACATAGTTGATTGTTTTGTTTGCATAGCTTGTGTTTGGTGTTATCTGCTGCGCCCCCACGAACTTACAATTGGTATCAGAGCTTGGCAAGCTTAAGTTATTAGCTTGATTGATCTATCACCATGTGAGATATTCAAGAAGGTGCTAATGTTTTTAGACCTCCACTATTATGCGGCCATGATTATACTTTTTGGAAGTGTCGAATGAGAGCCTTTCTCAAGTCTCTTGGTGGACAGGTTTGGAGAAGCATAGAGGTTGGATGGTCAGCTCCTACTATGACAAATGAAGATGGAGAACTAATTCAGAAACCTTATGAGAGATTCAACAAGAAAGAAAAGGATGCTACTGAATCGAATGATCAGGCTTTGAATGCAATCTTCGGAGCGGTTGACAGAAACCAGTTCCGTCTTATCTCAAATTGCACAGAGGCCAAGAGAGCTTGGGATATTTTGCTTATTACTCGTGAAGGCACTACAACAGTCAAGACTGTCAAACTTCAGATCGTGATGTCCAAAATTGAAAATCTTAAAATGGAGGATGCTGAGTCTATCACAAATTTTCATGGGTGGGTTAGAGAGTTGGCAAATGAGGCTGAAAGGCTTGGTGAACAAATTACAGAAAACAAGCTAGTGTTGAAAGTGCTACGTTCTCTTCCAGAAAAATACTTTATGGATGTTAAAGCTATTAGACAAACACAATCTCTCAATGTTATGTCTCTTGACGAGCTGATGGGGAACTTAGAAACCATTGAGTTGGAGATGCATGAAGATCTACGACGTAAAAAGCAGCATGTCATCCTCGTTGAAAAAGAGAAGCAGTGTGTTAAAGACAGTGCTGGAACATGCTGTGCTTTTCCTACTTTCCATAGTGTTGACGGTGACTCTGATAGTGACGTGGATCCAAAGGAGATGCTTATAATTGTTGAAGAAAAATTTCAAGAGTCTCTACGAGTCAACAAGAAAATATGTTTGGAAAATGATAGCCTCAAACGTGAATTTGCTGAATCAAAACGCGATGTGGAACAACTCATCAAAGAGTTACGGAGATACAAAGGTAAAGTTACAGCAGAGGATGACACAGAGGATGATACAGAAGATGACACAGAGGCTGACACAGTAGAAGAGCTAGCTATTCTCCAAAGGAAGTGGGTAGAACTTGTTTAAGCCAACCAGAAAACTGTCCTGGAGAATAATCACCTTGTTGCCGAGCGCAATAGACTAAAGGAGAGTATTTCAGAACTAGAAAGGAAGATTGAAGACTTAGAAGGGCAACAATCAGATCTCAAGTATGAATTAAATCCACTCAAAAACTTTCACAAGTGGATGAGAAGTGCTGGAGCAAAAGCTATTGAGGAACAAGTGAACGTTTCAAAATTTTATGGAGACAAGACAGGTCTCGGATTTTCAGGTTCCGAAAGCAATAAGACCCCATTTGACTTGTTTGTTGATCGAAGAAAGGAAATTGCTCAAAAAGTCCCACAAGGAAGTAAAACAGAAGCTGCTGCATCTGCCGGAACATCTCATGAAGCTTCTGCTGGAACAATTTATGCAGCACCCTATGCAAAAAGGCAAAGAGTTGTGACACAATCTAGTATGAGAAGACACAAGGATCATTATTCTAAACCTGAAAGGTATTCTTATACTAATGTCTATGCTAATTATGTTTGTTTTTGCTGTGGAAAAAGGGGACACATTCAGAGGAAATGCAAAATTCTTAAAGAGCAAAGATATAGAAAAAAGAATGTGACAACAAGGATAATTTGGGTACCTAAGAATCAGTACAAAACATGTGATAATCCTTGTGTGAAGGATGTTGCTTCTGATCAATGCCCTTAGTAGTGCAAGCTTGCATCAAGAAGAAAAGAAAATAGATCGTTGTGCTGTTAAGAGTGCTGAATCATCTCATAAGTGTGATGAAGTGACACCTCCTAGTCATGAGAGTGTGAAATTTATGTCTATAAAAAAACGGGCAGTGAGCATGTGTAAAAGAGCATTTGATGGGGATCGTTTTCGTATACTCAGATCCCGCTTGGGTCTGTGCACACCCATCTCTACTTGATTTAGAGGATGCTCTAAGAGGTGTTTCATCTCTAGCGTGGAATACCTTAGAGCATAGATGTTTTTGCTAGTTGCATAAATGACTTTATTTTTGCATATTGTTACTTTTTCAGATGCATCGTCCGAGGGGGAGTCGCTCAATATGGCTCAAATTGATGTGACAAAGTCTAGGTCTATTTTGATATTCATTATTGTAATGCCCAAGCCCGCTTTTACTCTTCTCTTTTTTCCCTAATATTCTTAATAAAACCTTTTGCATTTTTATGCAAAAAAGGGGGAGAAGAGGTTCAAAACAGCTAAGATTCGTTTTTGTCAAAAAATTGCCAAAGGGGGAGATTGTTAGTTCCATATTGTGCTGGCATTATTTTTTGACAAACGAATAGATTTATTTAGAATTATTTTAGATGTCTTATTTAGACTTAGAGTCGTAGCATGTGAAGGAAGAGAAAGAGGAAAGAGCTTGAAGAGAATTCTAATCCTACTTGAATTCTAATTCTACATGGTTTACTATTCTTGAGGAGGAATGCATGGTTGAGACTCCTAAGCACACTCTAACAAGGTGAATATTCTCTATATATTATCTTCTCCCTCCCTTAGAGTTGGGTGGTGGAAAAATACGAAACTATTGAAGCAAATCCGAAAATAGGAAGAACAAGGTGCAAAGTTTGATAGGGCAAATATTCTGGACAGCCTGCACAGTTTTGATCATCACCGGAGATCCGACCGTTGGATTTTGCTGAAATTTTCAGAGGGTGTTTCCAACACATAGGGCTTCAACGTGTTAAAATTTCACATCAATCGGAGTTACGAATCTTCTGTTATCGAAGTTACAATCTGCACATTGCCGCTGATTTTTTTGCCCAGAACGCAGCTCTGGTTTTGTCGATGATCGAAGTACCAAATCTTGTCTGATCGTGCTGAAATTTTAGGAGGAGTCTAAGGACTCGTGGAGCTTCAATCGGAACGGTGGAGATTGAATTTCAACAGTTCAATCTCGATTTATGAGCTTTAGAACAGCCTGCATGTTTTTGTAGATCAAGGAGAATCTTTATTTGAAGGTGTATTGGAATCTACGTCCTTGAAGAAGATCTTTGAGAAGGTGTAACAAGCCGTGGAGATAGACGCAAACCGAGTTTGTCGTCAAGTTATTCGTAAGTAGACAAATCAATACGGTGATTTAGTGGAAGGGTTATTACACGGACGTGGGCCTTGCAGACGTATGAGAATTTGCTCCGAACTGCTGAACAATTCTGGTGTCTTGCTTGCTGTTTTTACTTTATATTCTACGTGTGTGCTTGTGACAGAGAAGGTGCTATAACACTCTGTTAGTCATCTGTTACTGTGATAACTTGTGTTGATTGTTTTGTTTGCATAGCTTGTGTTTGGTGTTATCCGTTGCGCCCCCACGAACTTACACAATTAGGGGTGGACACGGTACGGTTCCGGGACGGTTCCGGTTCCGGAACCGCCGGTTCCGGTACCGCCACCCCTTGGTACCGGTACCGGTACCGGATCGGCCGGTACCGATTCCGGTTCCAGTACCGGCGGTTCCGATTCCGGTTCTGGTACCGTTTCGGCCACCCATAATTTCTTTTTTTTTTTGCTTTTTTATTAAATTTTTAAAGTGTAGAATTGTAAATGTGTAATTGTTAAAAGAAAGGATGAAATAAAAAACTCTAAAAAATGAAATTAATAAAGGAAAGAATGAAATAAAAAATAAAAATAAAAAAAAATTAATTACGGTACCGGAACCGGAACCGGTACCGCCGGTGCCGGTACCGAAAAATGGGCACCGGAACCGGTACCGGAGTGGGCGGTACCAATACCGGTTCCCGGAACCGGTGGACCGTCCCGGCCGACGGTAACGGTACCGGTACCGGCGGTACCGTTTCCGGTCACGGTACCGTACCGGTACCGTGTCCACCCCTATACACAGTTGTTGTTTTGATATTGAATTTGCAAAGTATGGGTTGATTTGAGTAACATGAGTCTAACTTCGTACTCCTAAGTATGGTATGTTGCAAATATTAACGTGGTTTGAGGAGTGGGTTGGGTTCAGGATTAGGTGGGGGTTTATTGGGAGTTAGGGGTAGGAACAATCATTTTTGCGAACGGAGCACCGTAGGTATCGCAATTTGTTCCATGGCTTAGGAAGCCACTAAAAATAAGTGGCTATAGAACCCCCCTCCCCCTTCTAATATACTTCCCCCGTCCCATTTTATAACACCTATTTTGATTTTAGGCCATATCTAAGGAAGGAAAAACTTAAGACTGACTTTCCAAAATTGTCCCTTAATTTTTTTAAGGTGGGTATGAGTAAGAAAGGGTGGGTAGAAGTAATTATATGGGAGGGTATTTTGGGAAATCCACATACATAATCATACCAAATAAGGAAACCGGCATATCATTTTGGAGCAGATGAAAAAGGAAAACATGCATTATAATTTGTGATGGAGGGAGTAGTATTTTTATTTTTTTAATTCTACACCATTTTTTATATAAAATGAATTGAAAATAATTTCAGACAAACATTGTAAATCGAAACATTTAATATAAAAAGAGAGGGAGGGAGTAAATCCTTTAATATAACCAATATTTTAACCCCTGTCATGCACGGGGTGGTACGAAATTGTTTGTGATTCTACAATGTGGAGTATTAAAATGACTTAGTTTTTTATGAGACATCATTTAAACGTCAAATATAAATGATATAGGTTTATTGAATTTATACAAATCTATAATTCTTTTCCCCGTATAAATTAAAAAAATGCAAATTTTTCCCAACATAAATTTTAAAAAACTTGAATTACCAATCTTCTGATTCTAGGATTAAAAAACATAAACTTTCTCCCCCACATTAATTGAGATTAGTGAAAAAATGATTCCCCCATCCCCGCGTTGAATACAAAAATTGATTAATCTTTACCACATTATTTAAATATAAAATCTTGGATTAGCGATCCTGTGACTTTATTATTATAAATATTAATTTGAAAAAAATTAAAATACAACAATTCTTCTCCTCGCATCAATTTTTTAAAAAAATATTAATAGAAAAAAGTAGTGCCACAATGATTCTGAAGGGAAAAAGAGAAAGATTAAAATAGAAATAAAATATAAGAAAATAAGCAAAATAAAATCTTTATGTTTGTTGGGTTATGGAACACGAGGCCTAGGAGACTAGACGAGAAGAGTATCAAATTAAGTCGAGAGCAGGAATCAAGCAAGATTGTAACTACTAGTATGCAAGAAAGTCTCTCCTCCTTTCCCTTAAGAAAGGACTTATATAGAAACTACAAATAGGTTTCCCGACCGTTGGTTCAGAGTCCAACGGATCGGGCCCACTAAGATTTGGTCGTTTAACCAACGGCGCTAACCACATCATTATCCCTAGAGTGGCTATACAAAATAGGTTACAAGTAGGGTGGCTACAACTAATATGACGGTGGTGTAGCAGGGGTCCAATCGTGGGCCCCCCTGATTTGATTGGTCAGGCAGCTTCCATGCTTGTGGTCTCGGGTCAGTAGCATCCTAGGCCAAGGCCGAGTTTACGTGCTCTGCTTCCTGAAGTCCCCCGATGAAAGGCCGGCCGAGGGTGGTCCGAGGCTGAGCGTGTCAGCCGGGCCGAGTGCATGTAAGTCTCTGACGCGACACTAGCTCTCTTGAGACTTCAGCTTCTTCCCAGTTTTTGCCCAACTGACTGGGCCTGAGCTTGGTTGGGTTGGGCCGCTATTTCTGTTGGGCCAGATACCCCCATTCTAGGGTATCCATCAATGTTTTTATCTGCAAAATGATAATTATAATGTCTATAAGACCAACATATAATACAAAAATTATAATGAAATGTGAAAACATATAATACAAAAATTACAATGAAATGTCAATATACAGTGTCTCATTTGTCACATTATATTGCAATAGTATCATTTTATAGATAAAAACATGTGGCTCTTATTTTTGTAATGCTGTTTACTTCTATTTTTGGTTGATTTCTAATGGGAAATGTACAAAAAAATTGACAATTTTTTACTTTTTATTATTTTTTGCTTTAAAATGAAAAACCATTCAAACCCGTAGTAGCATTTTGATCAATACAAAATGTTTTAACAAAATATAAATAGCTGCAAATTGGAAACTATATTTCTCTTTGATGTGCTTGTATGGAAATTTTGATCTTATTCGTTTTTGTACTTTGGATCTTTTCCGTACTTTTTCTTGCTTTATTGATTGTCTTTACACCTAGAGTTTCATTGTCATTGATCTTCTTGCGCTCCCCTCCGCATTTTGATCTTCCTTTTCTCAATCTTTTTTGCATACATCTGTGCCATCTCTCTCCGTCTCATCCTACAACATCGTATGTAGTTTCTATGTACAATTATGCAAATGAAAATGAAGAAATGAAGTGAGTCCTCTCTCATTCAAGATTTCTTATCTTTATGCATATAGTGAATAATTACACAATATATATTTCAGGCCCGGTCCCGAGAATTCATAGGCCTGGGCTGAAACATAAAAAAGGCCCTAAAAATCCTATCCCTAATGATCTAACAAATTAACATATTCTTGCTTTATTTGTAGATGCTCTTGCTCTTCCATTTCTTTCACTTCTACTTCTTCGTCTTCAACAACAGGTTTAATAAACTTATATAGAGCCCTGGCTTGAGAGTTTCTCATTTCTTCATCTTGGTTTCTCTTTTTTTTATATTTTTTGACTACCGGATAATTGTTTAGGAGCCATAGCTATTAAATTTTGAAAAAGCAAGCAAACAAGTAAATTTTACTACTTAGTAAAATCAAATATGAAAAAGCAAGCAAACAAATAAATATATCATAAAATCATATCAATTCGTCAATTTTTCTTTTTTTATTTTTCTTCTTTTTCAGTTTTAATTTTTTTATAAATCATAAATTCATATCAATTCTTCAATTTTTCAGTTTTTTATTTTTTTTCGGTTTTCAGTTTTTTTATATAAATATATCATAAATAACAAATTCAATCAATTCATCCAAATCAAATAAATAACATATAGAACATTAATTCATTCTATTTTAGAGAATGAAATTAGAAAAGATTTCAAATTAAAAGTTAATAATTAACCCTAGATTTTAAATCTAAAAAATGAAATAATAAAAGAAAATTAAGAAATAAAAATTACAAAATTAGAAAGCTATGAATACGGAATACCTAGAGGCTGGGGGTCGGCGTGACGGCGTCCGGCGGCGTCGTAACGTCGTCTTTCGTGAATCGTGTTCTTCTTCGGCTTCTTCCCAAATCGGCAAATCCTGTGAATCTGCATCTTCCTTCGGTTCTTTCTTTGCGGCTAAGGACAAAGAGAATTAGGAATTGTGGACTGGACTTGGGCCTTAAATGTGACGGGCTGCTTATATATATATATATATATATATATATATATATATATATATATATATATATATATAATTAAAAAAAATTTATGCCCCTTAAATATTTGGGCCCGGCCCGGACGACACTTTGTCTCCCTATTGGGCCGGCCCTGATAAATTTATGAATATTAAGTTACACCTTAGGAAATAAATTTCAAACCATCATGGCCAATAAATATAATCAGAACAACGAATTGTAGTGAATAATTTTAAAGGCGTGTCATCAGGTTTTAAAGTTTGGATTATTTTCTTACTTTTTTCTTGTAACGGTGTGTGGAATCTTCAAAGTCGTCCTCAG
This sequence comes from Cuscuta australis, assembly GCA_003260385.1. NCBI lineage: Eukaryota > Viridiplantae > Streptophyta > Magnoliopsida > Solanales > Convolvulaceae > Cuscuta > Cuscuta australis. The sequence continues at coordinate 2,059,718 of NQVE01000134.1, read as the reverse complement.
ATATGGCTAAGTTAGACTTCAAAAGGAGCTCTTAGAATCTGTATGCAGGATAAAAAGGATATATTAGCAGGTTATTGTACCATTTAACCATACAGACATAGATTTGAACAGAATTAAATGGTAACATACAGAGTGACAAAAAAGAGGCTGGTAACTGTTAAATGCTAACATACAGAGTTCAGTTTTCTATACGTTTGAAGTCCTATACTCAGAATTCACAATGCATATTTAAATAACCTTCAATTTCTCCCCCATGACGTAAAAAGTAATGAATTCCAGTCTGCCCTATTCCTTTCCCTCGTCAGAAAACAACTGAAGTTCGTACCGACAGTTTCATCATCGGCACTGTCATGTAGGTAGAACCCGTGCATTGAGTCCAACGCTTAAAAAAAGCACACAAACCTGAAGGACATTTAGGAAATACGTTTGAACTAATGTGTTCATCTCATAAGGGCTGGATTTAATATTTCAGAGCTAGGGTTCAATTTTGTTTCTGGGGTTCGTGGCTTTCGCCATTGAAGGCCGGCCATCTTCTGATTGTAAAGTTCTTCAATCCCTTACCGTCCCCATCTTCACATTCGCTGCGGCTGCTTAAATTGCTCCCTGTCTTCAGAGATTGTCGAGATGGCAAGAGGCCCTGTGAAAAGACTCTTCTTTTATCTGTGTTCATCGTCGTCATCATGGAAAAGCTCACATAGGTTCAGATTCCTCTCATCCTCAACCTGCTGCCACCGTGCCCAATTCCCAGAACCAATTAAATTCCAAGATTACCCCTCCGGCAAGCCCGGGTTGCTTCACCCGCCTCTGTTCTTTCGGACCCATTCCCCACATTTCACAAAGTTTGGAGCTTTATGTTCTGGTGGGTACCCGTATTCGACCAAGGTTGAAAATGGCGGGTCTTGTTCAACTTCAATGGAATCCATGGGTGATGAACCTTGTTATTTGGAAGCTGACAGCTTGAAAAGTGTGTCTGAGAATTTACTTGATTTTTCGGGTCGTGATCCGGTAGAGATTTATGGAGAGCTAAGGGGTTCTAAGAAGAGCATCAAGAAAACTAGAGCAGATTGGGATGCTTGTAATGAGATTTTCAGGAGCTTTGCTAAATCCGGATGGGCATCAAATCAAGCATTGGCTATTTATATTGGGGCTTCATTTTTCCCCACTGCAGTTATTAAGTTCAGTAAATTCTTCTTCATGAACTCTAACACTGACCTTGTCAAGTATTTAGTATCCCTTGGCCCTTCCCATGAGTCCAAGAAATTCTTGTTCCCAATTTTTGTTGAATTCTGCTTTGAGGAATTCCCAGATGAAATCAAAAGATTTAGGTCAATGATCGAGTCAGCAGATCTAACAAAACCACACACTTGGTTCCCTTTTGCCAGGGCAATGAAACGCAAGATCATATATCACTGTGGGCCCACCAACAGCGGAAAAACGTACAATGCATTGCAGAGATTCATGGAAGCAAAGAAGGGAATATATTGTAGTCCACTGAGGTTGTTAGCCATGGAGGTTTTTGACAAGGTTAACTCTTTAGGGGTTTACTGTAGCCTTATGACCGGACAAGAGAAGAAATCTGTACCCTTCTCTAATCATGTCGCTTGTACGGTTGAGATGGTTTCTACAGATGAGTTATATGATGTGGCTGTTATTGATGAGATTCAAATGATGTCTGATCCTTGTAGGGGATATGCCTGGACACGGGCTTTGCTTGGGGTAAAGGCTGATGAGATACATTTATGCGGCGATCCGAGTGTTTTGAGCATTGTTAGGAAAATATGTCGCGAGACTGGAGATGATTTGGTGGAGAAAAATTACGACCGGTTCAAGCCATTAGTGGTTGAAGCAAAGACTCTCATGGGTGATTTGAAAAACCTGAGATCTGGAGATTGTGTTGTTGCTTTTTCACGAAGAGAGATATTTGAAGTCAAACTGGCAATTGAGAAGCTCACGGAACACCGTTGTTGTGTTATTTACGGAGCTTTGCCGCCTGAAACCAGGCGGCATCAGGCGGCATTGTTTAATGACCCAGAGAACGAATACGATGTTCTGGTAATTGTGTGTGCTGTATTAAATTATCATGAATGCAATTTATTTGATAGAATGATAATTAAAATTCCTGTGTCCAGATATGGATGCTTAGTCATATGGATCGTAAATTATAGGAATCACTGGTATTCCCTTTTTATTTCTAACAGTTTTAATTCAACTGGTAATTGCATGGGAAATACCTTTTCTCGAATTTTGGATGACAATGAGTTCTATCCCTAGAAGCAATCTCGGTTTTATGCCATATGACCTAGGTGTAGCCGTACCTGCCTTAATAAATGTGGGTAAAAAGTTAAATTTCTGTTTACATCTCATTTCTTGGAAGAGAACTTTGGTGATTACACACAAACATCATGATTGACGGACTTGTATGAAATAATTTCAAACCATCATGGCCAATAAATATAATCAGAACAACGAATTGTAGTGAATAATTTTAAAGGCGTGTCATCAGGTTTTAAAGTTTGGATTATTTTCTTACTTTTTTCTTGTAACGGTGTGTGGAATCTTCAAAGTCGTCCACAGATATGGCTAAGTTAGACTTCAAAAGGAGCTCTTAGAATCTGTATGCAGGATAAAAAGGATATATTAGAAGGTTATTGTACCATTTAACCATACAGACATAGATTTGAACAGATTTAAATGGTAACATACAGAGTGACAAAAAAGAGGCTGGTAACTGTTAAATGATAACATACAGAGTTCAGTTTTCTATACGTTTGAAGTCCTATACTCAGAATTCACGATGCATATTTAAATAACCTTCAATTTCTCCCCCATGACGTAAAAAGTAATGAATTCCAGTTTGCCCTATTCTTTTCCCTCGTCAGAAAACAACTGAAGTTCGTACCGACAGTTTCTTCATCGGCACTGTCATGTAGGTAGAACCCGTGCATTGAGTCCAACGCTTAAAAAAAGCACACAAACCTGAAGGACATTTAGGAAATACGTTTGAACTAATGTGTTCATCTCATAATCAAAACTAATCGGAATAAGCTACTTGCGTATATTATATATTATGTGTGGAACGATATTGTCACTTTGGAAATTACTATATCAATATAGCCATTTATTCCAAATTAAAAAAAAACATGAACTATTATGCCGCGTACCTCCAAGTATTTCTTCTAGCGGAAATAACCTACCTCTAACCCTAGCTCTATAAGGCATGCCTTCCGGCCGACACTCTGTTTGACTGTCCACGGTGACTAAAAATTCAAGTGAATTAATAGGGGTAGAAGGGTCAATTTAGACAAAATAAATAACGTTAAGAGATTGAAGTAGGGAATCATTAAAAAGTGGCAAACTTAACCCTGATTGATCAATTAATTAGAACAGATAACCAATGAAACAGTCATCTAGGTTTTCATGTTCATGTAATTTATAGTATACTCATGTATAAAGAGAAGTAAAAGTTCTACATTCAAATCATGTGTTCTAAATTATATCATCAGAGTCTCATTTATTGAAAAGGGACCATAAATTGTGATAGGATGCTTCGAAAACAAACATTTTGTTGATGGGTTATTACGAAATACCTATGATATTTCTTAGGACCTGCCAAGTCTCCTAGTACAGGAAGTGCTAAACTGATGGGTTTTTTTGCTCATTTCCAATTAAGAAACAATGTAAATATTTTAAAAATTGTATTCGTCATGGGTTCTGTAGTAATAGGCTTACCTGGATTATTTTCATGCAATGTACACTGTTGTGCTTGGGGCTGATTTCTTCATGGGGGGCCTATTCAAATATGAACATTTACATTGAAATGTGTAATAGGGAAAGAAGTATGTTAAAGAAAGGTACACTTCAGTATCAAAAAGTAGTTATACTTGGTGTTTATACCTGCCATACCTTCTGTGGCCAGAGTTGTCTGACCACTTGTAGTCATGTGCCTCTGTTTGCTTCTCTTATTCTGAAGAATGAGTTTCCGCCTTTTTCGTGCTTGTTAGTATATTCTTCTTGAATTTTCGTGTTCATGGCTGTTGATATTCATATCCATATAGTGATTAAGTTTGTGTGTTTGATTATGTAGTAATAATATAGTATTTATAAGAGCATATCTAGTTGTTGCATATTGTCCTTTCATATGCTCAGAGGTTGTTTCCTTATGCATTTATGGTGTATTTAAGTATCATATTTATTCTGGTAATTGTGTGTGCTGTATTAAATTATCATGAATGCAATTTATTTGATAGAATGATAATTAAAATCCCTGTGTCCAGATATGGATGGTTAGTCATATGCATCGTAAATTATAGGAATCACTGGTATTCTCTTTTTATTTCTAACAGTTTTAATTCAACTGGTAATTGCATGGGAAATACCTTTTTTTGAATTCTGGTGGCTAGTGATGCAGTGGGGATGGGATTGAATCTGAATATCAGAAGGGTTGTTTTTTACAGTCTTTCAAAATATAACGGGGACAAAATCGTCCCTGTCCCGGCATCACAGGTCAAGCAGATTGCGGGGAGAGCGGGCCGGAGGGGGAGCCGGTTTCCAGAAGGACTAACCACCACTCTGCAATTGGATGATTTGGAGTATTTGATTGAGTGTTTGAAAAAACCATTTGATGAAGTCAAGAAAGTCGGGCTATTTCCATTCTTTGAACAGGTAGAACAGATTATATGGTCTGCTTTCCTGCCCATGGAGCCATTATTCGTGCATGGTTTAGTTCTTGGCAAAAAAAAAGAAGCCATGGCAGGAATGGGCAACCTGTGCAAGTTATGGAGCTCTATTGCTAGTGGGAAATGACTGGCTGTTTCCATGGGGTTTCATCATCTTCTTCATGGACCAACAACATCTTAAAGGAGAATTATCTGTTTTTATATTTCCAAAGAAGAATAAGAAGAAGAAGAAGAAGAAGAAGAAGAAGAAGACATATTATAGAGTTGTAGGGTCTCTTTTTTGCCTAAATTTTGATTGGAGTATGAAATCTGGAGTCTAGGTTTAGGAGTAGCTTTAACAAAAAGCTGGATACTGTAATTTGTGAAAATGTTCTGTGAATGAGCATTTATTTTTGAGGCAAAAAAAAAAAAAAAAGTGTTCATCTCATAATCAAAACTAATCGGAATAAGCTACTTGCGTATATTATATATTATGTGTGGAACGATATTGTCACTTTGGTAATTGCTATATCAATATAGCCATTTATTCCAAATTAAAAAAAAACATGAACTATTATGCCGCGTACCTCCAAGTATTTCTTCCAGCGGAAATAACCTACCTCTAACCCTAGCTCTATAAGGCATGCCTTCCGGCCGACACTCTGTTTGACTGTCCACGGTGACTAAAAATTCAAGTGAATTAATAGGGGTAGAAGGGTCAATTTAGACAAAATAAATAACGTTAAGAGATTGAAGTAGGGAATCATTTAAAAGTGGCAAACTTAACCCTGATTGATCAATTAATTAGAACAGATAACCAATGAAACAGTCATCTAGGTTTTCATGTTCATGTAGTTTATAGTATACTCATGTATAAAGAGAAGTAAAAGTTCTACATTCAAATCATGTGTTCTAAATTATATCATCAGAGTCATTTATTGAAAAGGGACCATAAATTGTATAGGATGCTTCGAAATCAAACATTTTGTTGATGGGTTATTACGAAATACCTATGATATTTCTTAGGACCTGCCAAGTCTCCTAGTACAGGAAGTGCTAAACTAATGGGTTTTTTTGTTCATTTCCAATTAAGAAACAATGTAAATATTTTAAAAATTGTATTCGTCATGGGTTCTGTAGTAATAGGCTTACCTGGATTATTTTCATGCAATGTACACTGTTGTGCTTGGGGCTGATTTCTTCATGGGGGGCCTATTCAAATATGAACATTTACATTGAAATGTGTAATAGGGAATATGTTAAAGAAAGGTACACTTCAGTATCAAAAAGTAGTTATACTTGGTGTTTATACCTGCCATACCTTCTGTGGCCAGAGTTGTCTGACCACTTGTAGTCATGTGCCTCTGTTTGCTTCTCTTATTCTGAAGAATGAGTTTCCGCCTTTTTCGTGCTTGTTAGTATATTCTTCTTGAATTTTCGTGTTCATGGCTGTTGATATTCATATCCATATAGTGATTAAGTTTGTGTGTTTGATTATGTAGTAATAATATAGTATTTATAAGAGCATATCTAGTTGTTGCATATTGTCCTTTCATATGCTCAGAGGTTGTTTCCTTATGCATTTATGGTGTATTTAAGTATCATATTTATTCTGGTAATTGTGTGTGCTGTATTAAATTATCATGAATGCAATTTATTTGATCGATTGATAATTAAAATCCCTGTGTCCAGATATGGATGGTTAGTCATATGCATCGTAAATTACAGGAATCACTGGTATTCTCTTTTTATTTCTAACAGTTTTAATTCAACTGGTAATTGCATGGGAAATACCTTTTTTTGAATTTTGGATGACAATGAGTTCTATCCCTAGAATCAATCTCGGTTTTATGCCATATGACCTAGGTGTAGCCGTACCTGCGATAATAAATGTGGGTAAAAAGTTAAATTTCCGTTTACATCTCATTTGTTGGAAGAGAACTTTGGTGAATACACACAAACATCAGGATTGAGGGACTTGTAAGAAATAATTTCAAACCATCATGGCCAATAAATATAATCAGAACAATGAATTGTAGGGAATAATTTTAAAGGCGTGTCATCAGGTTTTGAAGTTTGGATTATTTTCTTACTTTTTTCGTGTAACGGAGTGTAGAATCTTCAAAGTCGTCCTCAGATATGGCTAAGTTAGACTTCAAAAGGAGCTCTTAGAATCTGTATGCAGGATAAAAAGGATATATTAGCAGGTTATTGTACCATTTAACCATACAGACATAGATTTGAACAGAATTAAATGGTAACATACAGAGTGACAAAAAAGAGGCTGGTAACTGTTAAATGCTAACATACAGAGTTCAGTTTTTTATACGTTTGAAGTCCTATACTTAGAATTCACGATGCAAATTTAAATTACCTTCAATTTCTCCCCCATGACGTAAAAAGTAATGAATTCCAGTCTGCCCTATTATTTTCCCTCGTCAGAAAAGAACTGAAGTTCCTACCGACAGTTTCATCATCGGCACTGTCATGTAGGTAGAACCCGTGCATTGAGTCCAACGCTTAAAAAAAGCACACAAACCTGCAGGACATTTAGGAAATACATTTGAACTAATGTGTTCATTTCATAATCAAAACTAATCGGAATAAGCTACTTGCGTATATTATATATTATGTGTGGAACGATATTGTCACTTTGGTAATTACTATATCAATATAGCCATTTATTCCAAATTAAAAAAAAACATGAACTATTATGCCGCGTACCTCCAAGTATTTCTTCCAGCGGAAATAACCTACCTCTAACCCTAGCTCTATAAGGCATGCCTTCCGGCCGACACTCTGTTGGACTATCCACGGTGTCTGAAAATTCAAGTGAATTAATAGGGGTAGAATGGTCAATTTAGACAAAATAAATAACGTTAAGAGATTGAAGTAGGGAATCATTAAAAAGTGGCAAACTTAACCCTGATTGATCAATTAATTAGAACAGATAACCAATGAAACAGTCATCTAGGTTTTCATGTTCATGTAATTTATAGTATACTCATGTATAAAGAGAAGTAAAAGTTCTACATTCAAATCATTTGTTCTAAATTATATCATCAGAGTCTCATTTATTGAAAAGGGACCATAAATTGTGATAGGATGCTTCGAAAACAAACATTTTGTTGATGGGTTATTACGAAATACCTATGATATTTCTTAGGACCTTCCAAGTCTCCTAGTACAGGAAGTGCTAAACTGATGGGTTTTTTTTGCTGATTTCTAATTAAGAAACAATGTAGATATTTTAAAAATTGTATTCGTAATGGGTTCTGTAGTAATAGGCTTACCTGGATTATTTTCATGCAATGTACACTGTTGTGCTTGGGGCTGATTTCTTCATGGGGGCCTATTCAAATATGAACATTTACATTGAAATGTGCAATAGGGAAAGAAGTATGTTAAAGAAAGGTACACTTCAGTATCAAAAAGTAGTTATACTTGGTGTTTATACCTGCCATACCTTCTGTGGCCAGAGTTGTCTGACCACTTGTAGTCTTGTGCCTCTGTTTGCTTCTCTTATTCTGAAGAATGAGTTTCCGTACCTTTCGTGCTTGTTAGTATAATCTTCTTGAATTTTCATGTTCATGGCTGTTGATATTCATATCCATATAGTGATTAAGTTTGTGTGTTTGATTATGTAGTAATAATATAGTATTTATAAGAGCATGTCTAGTTGTTGCATATTCTCCTTTCATATGCTCAGAGGTTGTTTCCTGATGCATTTATGGTGTATTTAAGTATCATATTTATTCTGGTAATTGTGTGTGCTGTATTAAATTATCATGAAAGCAATTTATTTGATAGAATGATAATTAAAATCCCTGTGTCCAGATATGGATGGTTAGTCATATGGATCGTAAATTATAGGAATCACTGGTATTCTCTTTTTATTTCTAACAGTTTTAATTCAACTGGTAATTGCATGGGAAATACCTTTTCTTGAATTTTGGTTGACAATGAGTTCTATCCCTAGAAGCAATCTCGGTTTTATGCCATATGACCTAGGTGTAGCCGTACCTGCCTTAATAAATGTGGGTAAAAAGTTAAATTTCCGTTTACATCTCATTTGTTGGAAGAGAACTTTGGTGATTACACACAAACATCAGGATTGAGGGACTTGTAAGAAAAAATTTCAAACCATCATGGCCAATAAATATAATCAGAACAATGAATTGTAGCGAATAATTTTAAAGGCGTGTCATCAGGTTTTAAAGTTTGGATTATTTTCTTTCTTTTTCCTTGTAACGGTGTGTGGACTTCAAAGTCGTCCTCAGATATGGCCAAGTTAGACTTCAAAAGGAGCTCTTAGAATCTGTATGCAGGATAAAAAGGATATATTAGCAGGTTACTGTACCATTTAACCATACAGACATAGATTTGAACAGAATTAAATGGTAACATACAGAGTGACAAAAAAGAGGCTGGTAACTTTTAAATGCTAACATACAGAGTTCAGTTTTTTATACGTTTGAAGTCCGATACTCAGAATTCGCGATGCATATTTAAATAACCTTCAATTTCTCCCCCGTGACGTAAAAAGTAATGAATTCCAGTCTGCCCTATTCTTTTCCCTCGTCAGAAAACAACTGAAGTTTGTACCGACAGTTTCATCATCGGCACTGTCATGTAGGTAGAACCCGTGCATTGAGTCCAACGCTTAAAAAAAGCACACAAACCTGAAGGACATTTAGGAAATACATTTGAACTAATGTGTTCATCTCATAATCAAAACTAATCGGAATAAGCTACTTGCGTATACTATATATTATGTGTGGAACGATATTGTCACTTTGGTAATTACTATATCAATATAGTCATTTATTCCAAATTCAAAAAAACAAGAACTATTTTGCCGCATACCTCCAAGTATTTCTTCCTGCGGAAGTAACCTACCTCTAACCCTAGCTCTATAAGGCATGCCTTCCAGCCGACACTCTGTTTGACTATCCACGGTGACTGAAAATTCAAGTGAATTAATAGGGGTAGAAGGGTCAATTTAGACAAAATAAATAACATTAAGAGATTGATATTTGGGAACAGACGGAGGGAGGGAGGGAGGATTTAACTTCTCATCATAGTTATCAAGGCGTCGCCTAGGCGACGATTAGGCGTCTGGGCGAGCTTTTGTGGACGCCTAAATCGTCGCCTAGCATTTTTTGACCTGGGCGAATCGTGAATTGCGAGGAAGATGGGAAATCCTTGTCAATCGTTCCGATCGGCGGCGATTAAGATCGCAAGATCTTAAGATCTACTTGAATCGCGATGTACAGTTTTGACGACAAACCTGGAAACCTGGCCACGCGATAGGCTTCGCGACCCTTCAGTTTTGACGGCAAACCTAGCTACAGTATATCGACTCTTGTGCGCGACTGTTCTCAAATAAGTAATAAAGTGTTGTGTTTTTTTCTAACTACAGAGTAAAGCCAACAGAATTTGTGTTCTTTTTTTTTCTTTTGAGGATATGTATTTTCTTTTATAATAGGTTTGGTTCTAGGAATTTGAAAAGGAATGTGTTCTATTTAAAAAAACATTTGTTCATATATATCAAAGTATGTACTCTTTAATTACTTATTTCATACTATATGCTTTTACATTAGTACCTATAAAATTATTAAGGTCGCCATAGCCCACTCGCCTAGGGACGCCTAGGCGATTGGAAGGTAGAACCCGTGCATTGAGTCCAACGCTTAAAAAAAAGCACACAAACCTGAAGAACATTTAGGAAATACGTTTGAACTAATGTGTTCATCTCATAATCAAAACTAATCGGAATAAGCTACTTGCGTATACTATATATTATGTGTGGAACGATATTGTCACTTTGGTAATTACTATATCAATATAGCCATTTATTCCAAATTAAAAAAAACATGAACTATTATGCCGCGTACCTCCAAGTATTTCTTCCTGCGGAAGTAACCTACCTCTAACCCTAGCTCTATAAGGCATGCCTTCCAGCCGACACTCTGTTTGACTATCCACGGTGACTGAAAATTCAAGTGAATTAATAGGGGTAGAAGGGTCAATTTAGACAAAATAAATAACATTAAGAGATTGATATTGGGAGGGAGGGAGGATTTAACTTCTCATCATAGTTATCAAGGCGTCGCCTAGGCGACGATTAGGCGTCTGGGCGAGCTTTTGTGGACGCCTAAATCGTCGCCTAGCATTTTTTGACCTGGGCGAATCGTGAATTGCGAGGAAGATCGGAAATCCTTGTCAATCGTTCCGATCGGCGGCGATTAAGATCGCAAGATCTTAAGATCTACTTGGATCGCGATGTACGGTTTTGACGACAAACCTGGAAACCTGGCCACGCGATAGGCTTCGCGACCCTTCAGTTTTGACGGCAAACCTAGCTACAGTATATCGACTCTTGTGCGCGACTGTTCTCAAATAAGTAATAAAGTGTTGTGTTTTTTTCTAACTACAGAGTAAAGCCAACAGAATTTGTGTTCTTTTTTTTCTTTTGAGGATATGTATTTTCTTTTATAATAGGTTTGGTTCTAGGAATTTGAAAAGGAATGTGTTCTATTTAAAAAAACATTTGTTCATATATATCAAAGTATGTACTCTTTAATTACTTATTTCATACTATATGCTTTTACATTAGTACCTATAAAATTATTAAGGTCGCCATAGCCCACTCGCCTAGGGGACGCCTAGGCGATTGGAAGGTAGAACCCGTGCATTGAGTCCAACGCTTAAAAAAAAGCACACAAACCTGAAGAACATTTAGGAAATACGTTTGAACTAATGTGTTCATCTCATAATCAAAACTAATCGGAATAAGCTACTTGCGTATACTATATATTATGTGTGGAACGATATTGTCACTTTGGTAATCACTATATCAATATAGCCATTTATTCCAAATTAAAAAAAACATGAACTATTATGCCGCGTACCTCCAAGTATTTCTTCCAGCGGAAATAACCTACCTCTAACCCTAGCTCTATAAGGCATGCCTTCCGGCCGACACTCTGTTTAACTATCCACGGTGACTGAAAATTCAAGTGAATTAATAGGGGTAGAAGGGTCAATTTAGACAAAATAAATAACGTTAAAAGATTGAAGTAGGGAATCATTAAAAAGTGGCAAACTTAACCCTGATTGATCAATTAATTAGAACAGATAACCAATGAAACAGTCATCTAGGTTTTCATGTTCATGTAATTTATAGTATACTCATGTATAAAGAGAAGTAAAAGTTCTACATTCAAATCATGTGTTCTAAATAATATCATCAGTGTCTCATTTATTGAAATGGGACCATAAATTGTGATAGGATGCTTCGAAAACAAACATTTTGTTGATGGTTATTACGAAATACCTATGATATTTCTTAGGACCTTCCAAGTCTCCTAGTACAGGAAGTGCTAAACTGATGGGTTTTTTTGCTGATTTCTAATTAAGAAACAATGTAGATATTTTAAAAATTGTATTCGTAATGGGTTCTGTAGTAATAGGCTTACCTGGATTATTTTCATGCAATGTACACTGTTGTGCTTGGGGCTGATTTCTTCATGGGGGCCTATTCAAATATGAACATTTACATTGAAATGTGCAATAGGGAAAGAAGTATGTTAAAGAAAGGTACACTTCAGTATCAAAAAGTAGTTATACTTGGTGTTTATACCTGCCATACCTTCTGTGGCCAGAATTGTCTGACCACTTGTAGTCTTGTACCTCTGTTTGCTTCTCTTATTCTGAAGAATGAGTTTCCGTACCTTTCGTGCTTGTTAGTATATTCTTCTTGAATTTTCGTGTTCATGGCTGTTGATATTCATATCCATATACTGATTAAGTTTGTGTGTTTCATTATGTAGTAATAATATAGTATTTATAAGAGCATGTCTAGTTGTTGCATATTCTCCTTCCATATGCTCAAAGGTTGTTTCCTGATGCATTTATGGTGTATTTAAGTATCATATTTATTCTGGTAAATGCAATTTATTTGATAGAATGATAATTAAAATCCCTGTGTCCAGATATGGATGGTTAGTCATATGGATCGTAAATTATAGGAATCACTGGTATTCTCTTTTTATTTCTAACAGTTTTAATTCAACCGGTAATTGCATGGGAAATACCTTTTCTTGAATTTTGGATGACAATGAGTTCTATCCCTAGAAGCAATCTCGGTTTTATGCCACATGACCTAGGTGTAGCCGTACCTGCCTTAATAAATGTGGGTAAAAAGTTAAATTTCCGTTTACATCTCATTTGATGGAAGAGAACTTTGGTGATTACACACAAACATCAGGACTGAGGGACTTGTAAGAAAAAATTTCAAACCATCATGGCCAATTAATATAATCAGAACAATGAATTGTAGGGAATAATTTTAAAGGCGTGTCATCAGGTTTTAAAGTTTGGATTATTTTCTTTCTTTTTTCTTGTAACGGTGTGTGGACTTCAAAGTCGTCCTCAGATATGGCCAAGTTAGACTTCAAAAGGAGCTCTTAGAATCTGTATGCAGGATAAAAAGGATATATTAGCAGGTTACTGTACCATTTAACCATACAGACATAGATTTGAACAGAATTAAATGGTAACATACAGAGTGACAAAAAAGAGGCTGGTAACTGTTAAATGCTAACATACAGAGTTCAGTTTTTTATACGTTTGAAGTCCGATACTCAGAATTCACGATGCATATTTAAATTACCTTCAATTTCTCCCCCATGACGTAAAAAGTAATGAATTCCAGTCTGCCCTATTCTTTTCCCTCGTCAGAAAACAACTGAAGTTCGTACCGACAGTTTCATCATCGGCACTGTCATGTAGGTAGAACCCGTGCATTGAGTCCAACGCTTAAAAAAAGCACACAAACCTGAAGGACATTTAGGAAATACATTTGAACTAATGTGTTCATCTCATAATCAAAACTAATCGGAATAAGCTACTTGCGTATACTATATATTATGTGTGGAACGATATTGTCACTTTGGTAATTACTATATCAATATAGTCATTTATTCCAAATTCAAAAAAACATGAACTATTATGCCGCGTACCTCCAAGTATTTCTTCCTGCGGAAGTAACCTACCTCTAACCCTAGCTCTATAAGGCATGCCTTCCAGCCGACACTCTGTTTGACTATCCACGGTGACTGAAAATTCAAGTGAATTAATAGGGGTAGAAGGGTCAATTTAGACAAAATAAATAACATTAAGAGATTGATATTTGGGAACAGACGGAGGGAGGGAGGGAGGATTTAACTTCTCATCATAGTTATCAAGGCGTCGCCTAGGCGACGATTAGGCGTCTGGGCGAGCTTTTGTGGACGCCTAAATCGTCGCCTAGCATTTTTTGACCTGGGCGAATCGTGAATTGCGAGGAAGATCGGAAATCCTTGTCAATCGTTCCGATCGGCGGCGATTAAGATCGCAAGATCTTAAGATCTACTTGGATCGCGATGTACGGTTTTGACGACAAACCTGGAAACCTGGCCACGCGATAGGCTTCGCGACCCTTCAGTTTTGACGGCAAACCTAGCTACAGTATATCGACTCTTGTGCGCGACTGTTCTCAAATAAGTAATAAAGTGTTGTGTTTTTTTCTAACTACAGAGTAAAGCCAACAGAATTTGTGTTCTTTTTTTTTCTTTTGAGGATATGTATTTTCTTTTATAATAGGTTTGGTTCTAGGAATTTGAAAAGGAATGTGTTCTATTTAAAAAAACATTTGTTCATATATATCAAAGTATGTACTCTTTAATTACTTATTTCATACTATATGCTTTTACATTAGTACCTATAAAATTATTAAGGTCGCCATAGCCCACTCGCCTAGGGGACGCCTAGGCGATTGGAAGGTAGAACCCGTGCATTGAGTCCAACGCTTAAAAAAAAGCACACAAACCTGAAGAACATTTAGGAAATACGTTTGAACTAATGTGTTCATCTCATAATCAAAACTAATCGGAATAAGCTACTTGCGTATACTATATATTATGTGTGGAACGATATTGTCACTTTGGTAATTACTATATCAATATAGCCATTTATTCCAAATTAAAAAAAACATGAACTATTATGCCGCGTACCTCCAAGTATTTCTTCCTGCGGAAGTAACCTACCTCTAACCCTAGCTCTATAAGGCATGCCTTCCAGCCGACACTCTGTTTGACTATCCACGGTGACTGAAAATTCAAGTGAATTAATAGGGGTAGAAGGGTCAATTTAGACAAAATAAATAACATTAAGAGATTGATATTTGGGAACAGACGGAGGGAGGGAGGGAGGATTTAACTTCTCATCATAGTTATCAAGGCGTCGCCTAGGCGACGATTAGGCGTCTGGGCGAGCTTTTGTGGACGCCTAAATCGTCGCCTAGCATTTTTTGACCTGGGCGAATCGTGAATTGCGAGGAAGATCGGAAATCCTTGTCAATCGTTCCGATCGGCGGCGATTAAGATCGCAAGATCTTAAGATCTACTTGGATCGCGATGTACGGTTTTGACGACAAACCTGGAAACCTGGCCACGCGATAGGCTTCGCGACCCTTCAGTTTTGACGGCAAACCTAGCTACAGTATATCGACTCTTGTGCGCGACTGTTCTCAAATAAGTAATAAAGTGTTGTGTTTTTTTCTAACTACAGAGTAAAGCCAACAGAATTTGTGTTCTTTTTTTTTCTTTTGAGGATATGTATTTTCTTTTATAATAGGTTTGGTTCTAGGAATTTGAAAAGGAATGTGTTCTATTTAAAAAAACATTTGTTCATATATATCAAAGTATGTACTCTTTAATTACTTATTTCATACTATATGCTTTTACATTAGTACCTATAAAATTATTAAGGTTGCCATAGCCCACTCGCCTAGGGGACGCCTAGGCGATTGGAAGGTAGAACCCGTGCATTGAGTCCAACGCTTAAAAAAAAGCACACAAACCTGAAGAACATTTAGGAAATACGTTTGAACTAATGTGTTCATCTCATAATCAAAACTAATCGGAATAAGCTACTTGCGTATACTATATATTATGTGTGGAACGATATTGTCACTTTGGTAATTACTATATCAATATAGCCATTTATTCCAAATTAAAAAAAACATGAACTATTATGCCGCGTACCTCCAAGTATTTCTTCCTGCGGAAGTAACCTACCTCTAACCCTAGCTCTATAAGGCATGCCTTCCAGCCGACACTCTGTTTGACTATCCACGGTGACTGAAAATTCAAGTGAATTAATAGGGGTAGAAGGGTCAATTTAGACAAAATAAATAACATTAAGAGATTGATATTTGGGAACAGACGGAGGGAGGGAGGGAGGATTTAACTTCTCATCATAGTTATCAAGGCGTCGCCTAGGCGACGATTAGGCGTCTGGGCGAGCTTTTGTGGACGCCTAAATCGTCGCCTAGCATTTTTTGACCTGGGCGAATCGTGAATTGCGAGGAAGATCGGAAATCCTTGTCAATCGTTCCGATCGGCGGCGATTAAGATCGCAAGATCTTAAGATCTACTTGGATCGCGATGTACAGTTTTGACGACAAACCTGGAAACCTGGCCACGCGATAGGCTTCGCGACCCTTCAGTTTTGACGGCAAACCTAGCTACAGTATATCGACTCTTGTGCGCGACTGTTCTCAAATAAGTAATAAAGTGTTGTGTTTTTTTCTAACTACAGAGTAAAGCCAACAGAATTTGTGTTCTTTTTTTTTCTTTTGAGGATATGTATTTTCTTTTATAATAGGTTTGGTTCTAGGAATTTGAAAAGGAATGTGTTCTATTTAAAAAAACATTTGTTCATATATATCAAAGTATGTACTCTTTAATTACTTATTTCATACTATATGCTTTTACATTAGTACCTATAAAATTATTAAGGTCGCCATAGCCCACTCGCCTAGGGACGCCTAGGCGATTGGAAGGTAGAACCCGTGCATTGAGTCCAACGCTTAAAAAAAAGCACACAAACCTGAAGAACATTTAGGAAATACGTTTGAACTAATGTGTTCATCTCATAATCAAAACTAATCGGAATAAGCTACTTGCGTATACTATATATTATGTGTGGAACGATATTGTCACTTTGGTAATTACTATATCAATATAGCCATTTATTCCAAATTAAAAAAAACATGAACTATTATGCCGCGTACCTCCAAGTATTTCTTCCAGCGGAAATAACCTACCTCTAACCCTAGCTCTATAAGGCATGCCTTCCGGCCGACACTCTGTTTGACTATCCACGGTGACTGAAAATTCAAGTGAATTAATAGGGGTAGAAGGGTCAATTTAGACAAAATAAATAACGTTAAGAGATTGAAGTAGGGAATCATTAAAAAGTGGCAAACTTAACCCTGATTGATCAATTAATTAGAACAGATAACCAATGAAACAGTCATCTAGGTTTTCATGTTCATGTAATTTATAGTATACTCATGTATAAAGAGAAGTAAAAGTTCGACATTCAAATCATGTGTTCTAAATAATATCATCAGTGTCTCATTTATTGAAATGGGACCATAAATTGTGATAGGATGCTTCGAAAACAAACATTTTGTTGATGGGTTATTACGAAATACCTATGATATTTCTTAGGACCTTCCAAGTCTCCTAGTACAGGAAGTGCTAAACTGATGGGTTTTTTTTGCTGATTTCTAATTAAGAAACAATGTAGATATTTTAAAAATTGTATTCGTAATGGGTTCTGTAGTAATAGGCTTACCTGGATTATTTTCATGCAATGTACACTGTTGCGCTTGGGGCTGATTTCTTCATGGGGGGCCTATTCAAATATGAACATTTACATTGAAATGTGCAATAGGGAAAGAAGTATGTTAAAGAAAGGTACACTTCAGTATCAAAAAGTAGTTATACTTGGTGTTTATACCTGCCATACCTTCTGTGGCCAGAGTTGTCTGACCACTTGTAGTCTTGTGCCTCTGTTTGCTTCTCTTATTCTGAAGAATGAGTTTCCGTACCTTTCGTGCTTGTTAGTATAATCTTCTTGAATTTTCATGTTCATGGCTGTTGATATTCATATCCATATAGTGATTAAGTTTGTGTGTTTGATTATGTAGTAATAATATAGTATTTATAAGAGCATGTCTAGTTGTTGCATATTCTCCTTTCATATGCTCAGAGGTTGTTTCCTGATGCATTTATGGTGTATTTAAGTATCATATTTATTCTGGTAATTGTGTGTGCTGTATTAAATTTTCATGAAAGCAATTTATTTGATAGAATGATAATTAAAATCCCTGTGTCCAGATATGGATGGTTAGTCATATGGATCGTAAATTATAGGAATCACTGGTATTCTCTTTTTATTTCTAACAGTTTTAATTCAACTGGTAATTGCATGGGAAATACCTTTTCTTGAATTTTGGATGACAATGAGTTCTATCCCTAGAAGCAATCTCGGTTTTATGCCATATGACCTAGGTGTAGCCGTACCTGCCTTAATAAATGTGGGTAAAAAGTTAAATTTCCGTTTACATCTCATTTGTTGGAAGAGAACTTTGGTGATTACACACAAACATCAGGATTGAGGGACTTGTAAGAAAAAATTTCAAACCATCATGGCCAATAAATATAATCAGAACAATGAATTGTAGCGAATAATTTTAAAGGCGTGTCATCAGGTTTTAAAGTTTGGATTATTTTCTTTCTTTTTCCTTGTAACGGTGTGTGGACTTCAAAGTCGTCCTCAGATATGGCCAAGTTAGACTTCAAAAGGAGCTCTTAGAATCTGTATGCAGGATAAAAAGGATATATTAGCAGGTTACTGTACCATTTAACCATACAGACATAGATTTGAACAGAATTAAATGGTAACATACAGAGTGACAAAAAAGAGGCTGGTAACTTTTAAATGCTAACATACAGAGTTCAGTTTTTTATACGTTTGAAGTCCGATACTCAGAATTCACGATGCATATTTAAATAACCTTCAATTTCTCCCCCATGACGTAAAAAGTAATGAATTGCAGTCTGCCCTATTCTTTTCCCTCGTCAGAAAACAACTGAAGTTTGTACCGACAGTTTCATCATCGGCACTGTCATGTAGGTAGAACCCGTGCATTGAGTCCAACGCTTAAAAAAAGCACACAAACCTGAAGGACATTTAGGAAATACATTTGAACTAATGTGTTCATCTCATAATCAAAACTAATCGGAATAAGCTACTTGCGTATACTATATATTATGTGTGGAACGATATTGTCACTTTGGTAATTACTATATCAATATAGTCATTTATTCCAAATTCAAAAAAACATGAACTATTATGCCGCGTACCTCCAAGTATTTCTTCCTGCGGAAGTAACCTACCTCTAACCCTAGCTCTATAAGGCATGCCTTCCAGCCGACACTCTGTTTGACTATCCACGGTGACTGAAAATTCAAGTGAATTAATAGGGGTAGAAGGGTCAATTTAGACAAAATAAATAACATTAAGAGATTGATATTTGGGAACAGACGGAGGGAGGGAGGGAGGATTTAACTTCTCATCATAGTTATCAAGGCGTCGCCTAGGCGACGATTAGGCGTCTGGGCGAGCTTTTGTGGACGCCTAAATCGTCGCCTAGCATTTTTTGACCTGGGCGAATCGTGAATTGCGAGGAAGATCGGAAATCCTTGTCAATCGTTCCGATCGGCGGCGATTAAGATCGCAAGATCTTAAGATCTACTTGGATCGCGATGTACAGTTTTGACGACAAACCTGGAAACCTGGCCACGCGATAGGCTTCGCGACCCTTCAGTTTTGACGGCAAACCTAGCTACAGTATATCGACTCTTGTGCGCGACTGTTCTCAAATAAGTAATAAAGTGTTGTGTTTTTTTCTAACTACAGAGTAAAGCCAACAGAATTTGTGTTCTTTTTTTTTCTTTTGAGGATATGTATTTTCTTTTATAATAGGTTTGGTTCTAGGAATTTGAAAAGGAATGTGTTCTATTTAAAAAAACATTTGTTCATATATATCAAAGTATGTACTCTTTAATTACTTATTTCATACTATATGCTTTTACATTAGTACCTATAAAATTATTAAGGTCGCCATAGCCCACTCGCCTAGGGGACGCCTAGGCGATTGGAAGGTAGAACCCGTGCATTGAGTCCAACGCTTAAAAAAAACCACACAAACCTGAAGAACATTTAGGAAATACGTTTGAACTAATGTGTTCATCTCATAATCAAAACTAATCGGAATAAGCTACTTGCGTATGCTATATATTATGTGTGGAACGATATTGTCACTTTGGTAATTACTATATCAATATAGCCATTTATTCCAAATTAAAAAAAACATGAACTATTATGCCGCGTACCTCCAAGTATTTCTTCCAGCGGAAATAACCTACCTCTAACCCTAGCTCTATAAGGCATGCCTTCCGGCCGACACTCTGTTTGACTATCCACGGTGACTGAAAATTCAAGTGAATTAATAGGGGTAGAAGGGTCAATTTAGACAAAATAAATAACGTTAAAAGATTGAAGTAGGGAATCATTAAAAAGTGGCAAACTTAACCCTGATTGATCAATTAATTAGAACAGATAACCAATGAAACAGTCATCTAGGTTTTCATGTTCATGTAATTTATAGTATACTCATGTATAAAGAGAAGTAAAAGTTCTACATTCAAATCATGTGTTCTAAATAATATCATCAGTGTCTCATTTATTGAAATGGGACCATAAATTGTGATAGGATGCTTCGAAAACAAACATTTTGTTGATGGGTTATTACGAAATACCTATGATATTTCTTAGGACCTTCCAAGTCTCCTAGTACAGGAAGTGCTAAACTGATGGGTTTTTTTTGCTGATTTCTAATTAAGAAACAATGTAGATATTTTAAAAATTGTATTCGTAATGGGTTCTGTAGTAATAGGCTTACCTGGATTATTTTCATGCAATGTACACTGTTGTGCTTGGGGCTGATTTCTTCATGGGGGGCCTATTCAAATATGAACATTTACATTGAAATGTGCAATAGGGAAAGAAGTATGTTAAAGAAAGGTACACTTCAGTATCAAAAAGTAGTTATACTTGGTGTTTATACCTGCCATACCTTCTGTGGCCAGAGTTGTCTGACCACTTGTAGTCTTGTACCTCTGTTTGCTTCTCTTATTCTGAAGAATGAGTTTCCGTACCTTTCGTGCTTGTTAGTATATTCTTCTTGAATTTTCGTGTTCATGGCTGTTGATATTCATATCCATATACTGATTAAGTTTGTGTGTTTCATTATGTAGTAATAATATAGTATTTATAAGAGCATGTCTAGTTGTTGCATATTCTCCTTCCATATGCTCAAAGGTTGTTTCCTGATGCATTTATGGTGTATTTAAGTATCATATTTATTCTGGTAAATGCAATTTATTTGATAGAATGATAATTAAAATCCCTGTGTCCAGATATGGATGGTTAGTCATATGGATCGTAAATTATAGGAATCACTGGTATTCTCTTTTTATTTCTAACAGTTTTAATTCAACCGGTAATTGCATGGGAAATACCTTTTCTTGAATTTTGGATGACAATGAGTTCTATCCCTAGAAGCAATCTCGGTTTTATGCCACATGACCTAGGTGTAGCCGTACCTGCCTTAATAAATGTGGGTAAAAAGTTAAATTTCCGTTTACATCTCATTTGTTGGAAGAGAACTTTGGTGATTACACACAAACATCAGGACTGAGGGACTTGTAAGAAAAAATTTCAAACCATCATGGCCAATTAATATAATCAGAACAATGAATTGTAGGGAATAATTTTAAAGTTTGGATTATTTTCTTTCTTTTTTCTTGTAACGGTGTGTGGACTTCAAAGTCGTCCTCAGATATGGCCAAGTTAGACTTCAAAAGGAGCTCTTAGAATCTGTATGCAGGATAAAAAGGATATATTAGCAGGTTACTGTACCATTTAACCATACAGACATAGATTTGAACAGAATTAAATGGTAACATACAGAGTGACAAAAAAGAGGCTGGTAACTGTTAAATGCTAACATACAGAGTTCAGTTTTTTATACGTTTGAAGTCCGATACTCAGAATTCACGATGCATATTTAAATTACCTTCAATTTCTCCCCCATGACGTAAAAAGTAATGAATTCCAGTCTGCCCTATTCTTTTCCCTCGTCAGAAAACAACTGAAGTTCGTACCGACAGTTTCATCATCGGCACTGTCATGTAGGTAGAACCCGTGCATTGAGTCCAACGCTTAAAAAAAGCACACAAACCTGAAGGACATTTAGGAAATACATTTGAACTAATGTGTTCATCTCATAATCAAAACTAATCGGAATAAGCTACTTGCGTATACTATATATTATGTGTGGAACGATATTGTCACTTTGGTAATTACTATATCAATATAGTCATTTATTCCAAATTCAAAAAAACATGAACTATTATGCCGCGTACCTCCAAGTATTTCTTCCTGCGGAAGTAACCCACCTCTAACCCTAGCTCTATAAGGCATGCCTTCCAGCCGACACTCTGTTTGACTATCCACGGTGACTGAAAATTCAAGTGAATTAATAGGGGTAGAAGGGTCAATTTAGACAAAATAAATAACATTAAGAGATTGATATTTGGGAACAGACGGAGGGAGGGAGGGAGGATTTAACTTCTCATCATAGTTATCAAGGCGTCGCCTAGGCGACGATTAGGCGTCTGGGCGAGCTTTTGTGGACGCCTAAATCGTCACCTAGCATTTTTTGACCTGGGCGAATCGTGAATTGCGAGGAAGATCGGAAATCCTTGTCAATCGTTCCGATCGGCGGCGATTAAGATCGCAAGATCTTAAGATCTACTTGGATCGCAATGTACAGTTTTGACGAGAAACCTGGAAACCTGGCTACGCGATAGGCTTCGCGACCCTTCAGTTTTGACGGCAAACCTAGCTACAGTATATCGACTCTTGTGCGCGACTGTTCTCAAATAAGTAATAAAGTGTTGTGTTTTTTTCTAACTACAGAGTAAAGCCAACAGAATTTAGGAAATACGATTGAACTAATGTGTTCATCTCATAATCAAAACTAATCGGAATAAGCTACTTGCGTATGCTATATATTTTGTGTGGAACGATATTGTCACTTTGGTAATTACTATATCAATATAGCCATTTATTCCAAATTAAAAAAAACATGAACTATTATGCCGCGTACCTCCAAGTATTTCTTCCAGCGGAAATAACCTACCTCTAACCCTAGCTCTATAAGGCATGCCTTCCGGCCGACACTCTGTTTGACTGTCCACGGTGACTGAAAATTCAAGTGAATTAATAGGGGTAGAAGGGTCAATTTAGACAAAATAAATAACGTTAAGAGATTGAAGTAGGGAATCATTAAAAAGTGGCAAACTTAACCCTGATTGATCAATTAATTAGAACAGATAACCAATGAAACATTCATCTAGGTTTTCATGTTCATGTAATTTATAGTATACTCATGTAAAAAGAGAAGTAAAAGTTCTACATTCAAATCATGTGTTCTAAATTATATCATCAGAGTCTCATTTATTGAAAAGGGACCATAAATTGTGATAGGATGCTTCGAAAACAAACATTTTGTTGATGGGTTATTACGAAATACCTATGATATTTCTTAGGACCTGCCAAGTGTCCTAGTACAGGAAGTGCTTAACTGATGGGTTTTTTGCTGATTTCTAATTAAGAAACAATGTACATATTTTAAAAATTGTATTCGTAATGGGTTCTGTAGTAATAGGCTTACCTGGATTATTTTCATGCAATGTACACTGTTGTGCTTGGGGCTGATTTCTTCATGGGGGGCCTATTCAAATATGAACATTTACATTGAAATGTGTAATAGGGAAAGAAGTATGTTAAAGAAAGGTACACTTCAGTATCAAAAAGTAGTTATACTTGGTGTTTATACCTGCCATACCTTCTGTGGCCAGAGTTGTCTGACCACCTGTAGTCTTGTGCCTCTGTTTGCTTCTCTTATTCGGAAGAATGAGTTTCCGTACCTTTCGTGCTTGTTAGTATATTCTTCTTGAATTTTCGTGTTCATGGCTGTTGATATTCATATCCATATAGTGATTAAGTTTGTGTGTTTGATTATGTAGTAATAATATAGTATTTATAAGAGCATGTCTACTTGTTGCATATTGTCCTTTCATATGCTCAGAGGTGGTTTCCTTATGCATTTATGGTGTATTTAAGTATCATATTTATTCAGGTAATTGTGTGTGCTGTATTAAATTATCATGAATGCAATTTATTTGATAGAATGATAATTAAAATCCCTGTGTCCAGATATGGATGGTTAGTCATATGGATCGTAAATTATAGGAATCACTGGTCTTCTCTTTTTATTTCTAACAGTTTTAATTCAACTGGTAATTGCATGGGAAATACCTTTTCTTGAATTTTGGATGACAATGAGTTCTATCCCTAGAAGCAATCTCGGTTTTATGCCATATGACCTAGGTGTAGCCGTACCTGCCTTAATAAATGTGGGTAAAAAGTTAAATTTCCGTTTACATCTCATTTGTTGGAAGAGAACTTTGGTGATTACACACAAACATCAGGATTGAGGGACTTGTAAGAAATAATTTCAAACCATCATGGCCAATAAATATAATCGGAACAATGAATTGTAGCGAATAATTTTAACGGAGTGTCATCAGGTTTTAAAGTTTGGATTATTTTCTTACTTTTTTCTTGTAAAGGTGTGTGGAATCTTCAAAGTCGTCCTCAGATATGGCTAAGTATGGCTAAGTTAGACTTCAAAAGGAGCTCTTAGAATCTCTATGCCGGATAAAAAGGATATATTAGCAGGTTATTGTACCATTTAACCATACAGACATAGATTTGAACAGATTTAAATGGTAACATACAGAGTGACAAAAAAGAGGCTGGTAACTGTTTAATGCTAACATACAGAGTTCAGTTTTTTATACGTTTGAAGTCCTATACTCAGAATTCACGATGCATATTTAAATTACCTTCAATTTCTCCCCCATGACGTAAAAAGTAATGAATTCCAGTCTGCCCTATTCTTTTCCCTCGTCAGAAAACAACTGAAGTTCGTACCGACAGTTTCATCATCGGCATAGCCCACTCGCCGAGGGGACGCCTAGGCGATTGGAAGGTAGAACCCGTGCATTGAGTCCAACGCTTAAAAAACAGCACACAAACCTGAAGAACATTTAGGAAATACGTTTGAACTAATGTGTTCATCTCATAATCAAAACTAATCGGAATAAGCTACTTGCGTATACTATATATTATGTGTGGAACGATATTGTCACTTTGGTAATTACTATATCAATATAGCCATTTATTCCAAATTAAAAAAAACATGAACTATTATGCCGCGTACCTCCAAGTATTTCTTCCAGCGGAAATAACCTACCTCTAACCCTAGCTCTATAAGGCATGCCTTCCGGCCGACACTCTGTTTGACTGTCCACGGTGACTGAAAATTCAAGTGAATTAATAGGGGTAGAAGGGCCAATTTAGACAAAATAAATAACGTTAAGAGATTGAAGTAGGGAATCATTAAAAAGTGGCAAACTTAACCCTGATTGATCAATTAATTAGAACAGATAACCAATGAAACATTCATCTAGGTTTTCATGTTCATGTAATTTATAGTATACTCATGTAAAAAGAGAAGTAAAAGTTCTACATTCAAATCATGTGTTCTAAATTATATCATCAGAGTCTCATTTATTGAAAAGGGACCATAAATTCTGATAGGATGCTTCGAAAACAAACATTTTGTTGATGGGTTATTACGAAATACCTATGATATTTCTTAGGACCTGCCAAGTGTCCTAGTACAGGAAGTGCTTAACTGATGGGTTTTTTGCTGATTTCTAATTAAGAAACAATGTAAATATTTTAAAAATTGTATTCGTAATGGGTTCTGTAGTAATAGGCTTACCTGGATTATTTTCATGCAATGTACACTGTTGTGCTTGGGGCTGATTTCTTCATGGGGGGCCTATTCAAATATGAACATTTACATTGAAATGTGTAATAGGGAAAGAAGTATGTTAAAGAAAGGTACACTTCAGTATCAAAAAGTAGTTATACTTGGTGTTTATACCTGCCATACCTTCTGTGGCCAGAGTTGTCTGACCACCTGTAGTCTTGTGCCTCTGTTTGCTTCTCTTATTCTGAAGAATGAGTTTCCGTACCTTTCGTGCTTGTTAGTATATTCTTCTTGAATTTTCGTGTTCATGGCTGTTGATATTCATATCCATATAGTGATTAAGTTTGTGTGTTTGATTATGTAGTAATAATATAGTATTTATAAGAGCATGTCTACTTGTTGCATATTGTCCTTTCATATGCTCAGAGGTGGTTTCCTTATGCATTTATGGTGTATTTAAGTATCATATTTATTCTGGTAATTGTGTGTGCTGTATTAAATTATCATGAATGCAATTTATTTGATAGAATGATAATTAAAATCCCTGTGTCCAGATATGGATGGTTAGTCATATGGATCGTAAATTATAGGAATCACTGGTCTTCTCTTTTTATTTCTAACAGTTTTAATTCAACTGGTAATTGCATGGGAAATACCTTTTCTTGAATTTTGGATGACAATGAGTTCTTTCCCTAGAAGCAATCTCGGTTTTATGCCATATGACCTAGGTGTAGCCGTACCTGCCTTAATAAATGTGGGTAAAAAGTTAAATTTCCGTTTACATCTCATTTGTTGGAAGAGAACTTTGGTGATTACACACAAACATCAGGATTGAGGGACTTGTAAGAAATAATTTCAAACCATCATGGCCAATAAATATAATCGGAACAATGAATTGTAGCGAATAATTTTAACGGAGTGTCATCAGGTTTTAAAGTTTGGATTATTTTCTTACTTTTTTCTTGTAAAGGTGTGTGGAATCTTCAAAGTCGTCCTCAGATATGGCTAAGTATGGCTAAGTTAGACTTCAAAAGGAGCTCTTAGAATCTCTATGCCGGATAAAAAGGATATATTAGCAGGTTATTGTACCATTTAACCATACAGACATAGATTTGAACAGATTTAAATGGTAACATACAGAGTGACAAAAAAGAGGCTGGTAACTGTTTAATGCTAACATACAGAGTTCAGTTTTTTATACGTTTGAAGTCCTATACTCAGAATTCACGATGCATATTTAAATTACCTTCAATTTCTCCCCCATGACGTAAAAAGTAATGAATTCCAGTCTGCCCTATTCTTTTCCCTCGTCAGAAAACAACTGAAGTTCGTACCGACAGTTTTATCATCGGCATAGCCCACTCGCCTAGGGGACGCCTAGGCGATTGGAAGGTAGAACCCGTGCATTGAGTCCAACGCTTAAAAAAAAGCACACAAACCTGAAGAACATTTAGGAAATACGATTGAACTAATGTGTTCATCTCATAATCAAAACTAATCGGAATAAGCTACTTGCGTATACTATATATTATGTGTGGAACGATATTGTCACTTTGGTAATTACTATATCAATATAGCCATTTATTCCAAATTAAAAAAAAACATGAACTATTATGCCGCGTACCTCCAAGTATTTCTTCCAGCAGAAATAACCTACCTCTAACCCTAGCTCTATAAGGCATGCCTTCCGGCCGACACTCTGTTTGACTGTCCACGGTGACTGAAAATTCAAGTGAATTAATAGGGGTAGAAGGGCCAATTTAGATAAAATAAATAACGTTAAGAGATTGAAGTAGGGAATCATTAAAAAGTGGCAAACTTAACCCTGATTGATCAATTAATTAGAACAGATAACCAATGAAACATTCATCTAGGTTTTCATGTTCATTTAATTTATAGTATACTCATGTAAAAAGAGAAGTAAAAGTTCTACATTCAAATCATGTGTTCTAAATTATATCATCAGAGTCTCATTTATTGAAAAGGGACCATAAATTGTGATAGGATGCTTCGAAAACAAACATTTTGTTGATGGGTTATTACGAAATACCTATGATATTTCTTAGGACCTGCCAAGTGTCCTAGTACAGGAAGTGCTTAACTGATGGGTTTTTTGCTGATTTCTAATTAAGAAACAATGTAAATATTTTAAAAATTGTATTCGTAATGGGTTCTGTAGTAATAGGCTTACCTGGATTATTTTCATGCAATGTACACTGTTGTGCTTGGGGCTGATTTCTTCATGGGGGCCTATTCAAATATGAACATTTACATTGAAATGTGTAATAGGGAAAGAAGTATGTTAAAGAAAGGTACACTTCAGTATCAAAAAGTAGTTATACTTGGTGTTTATACCTGCCATACCTTCTGTGGCCAGAGTTGTCTGACCACCTGTAGTCTTGTGCCTCTGTTTGCTTCTCTTATTCGGAAGAATGAGTTTCCGTACCTTTCGTGCTTGTTAGTATATTCTTCTTGAATTTTCGTGTTCATGGCTGTTGATATTCATATCCATATAGTGATTAAGTTTGTGTGTTTGATTATGTAGTAATAATATAGTATTTATAAGAGCATGTCTACTTGTTGCATATTGTCCTTTCATATGCTCAGAGGTGGTTTCCTTATCCATTTATGGTGTATTTAAGTATCATATTTATTCTGGTAATTGTGTGTGCTGTATTAAATTATCATGAATGCAATTTATTTGATAGAATGATAATTAAAATCCCTGTGTCCAGATATGGATGGTGAGTCATATGGATCGTAAATTATAGGAATCACTGGTCTTCTCTTTTTATTTCTAACAGTTTTAATTCAACTGGTAATTGCATGGGAAATACCTTTTCTTGAATTTTGGATGACAATGAGTTCTATCCCTAGAAGCAATCTCGGTTTTATGCCATATGACCTAGGTGTAGCCGTACCTGCCTTAATAAATGTGGGTAAAAAGTTAAATTTCCGTTTACATCTCATTTGTTGGAAGAGAACTTTGGTGATTACACACAAACATCAGGATTGAGGGACTTGTAAGAAATAATTTCAAACCATCATGGCCAATAAATATAATCGGAACAGTGAATTGTAGCGAATAATTTTAACGGAGTGTCATCAGGTTTTAAAGTTTGGATTATTTTCTTACTTTTTTCTTGTAAAGGTGTGTGGAATCTTCAAAGTCGTCCTCAGATATGGCTAAGTATGGCTAAGTTAGACTTCAAAAGGAGCTCTTAGAATCTCTATGCCGGATAAAAAGGATATATTAGCAGGTTATTGTACCATTTAACCATACAGACATAGATTTGAACAGATTTAAATGGTAACATACAGAGTGACAAAAAAGAGGCTGGTAACTGTTTAATGCTAACATACAGAGTTCAGTTTTTTATACGTTTGAAGTCCTATACTCAGAATTCACGATGCATATTTAAATTACCTTCAATTTCTCCCCCATGACGTAAAAAGTAATGAATTCCAGTCTGCCCTATTCTTTTCCCTCGTCAGAAAACAACTGAAGTTCGTACCGACAGTTTCATCATCGGCATAGCCCACTCGCCTAGGGGACGCCTAGGCGATTGGAAGGTAGAACCCGTGCATTGAGTCCAACGCTTAAAAAAAAGCACACAAACCTGAAGAACATTTAGGAAATACGATTGAACTAATGTGTTCATCTCATAATCAAAACTAATCGGAATAAGCTACTTGCGTATACTATATATTATGTGTGGAACGATATTGTCACTTTGGTAATTACTATATCAATATAGCCATTTATTCCAAATTAAAAAAAAACATGAACTATTATACCGCGTACCTCCAAGTATTTCTTCCAGCGGAAATAACCTACCTCTAACCCTAGCTCTATAAGGCATGCCTTCCGGCCGACACTCTGTTTGACTGTCCACGGTGACTGAAAATTCAAGTGAATTAATAGGGGTAGAAGGGCCAATTTAGACAAAATAAATAACGTTAAGAGATTGAAGTAGGGAATCATTAAAAAGTGGCAAACTTAACCCTGATTGATCAATTAATTAGAACAGATAACCAAATAAACAGTCATCTAGGTTTTCATGTTCATGTAATTTATAGTATACTCATGTATAAAGAGAAGTAAAAGTTCTACATTCAAATCATGTGTTCTAAATTATATCATCAGAGTCTCATTTATTGAAAAGGGACCATAAATTGTGATAGGATGCTTCGAAAACAAACATTTTGTTGATGGGTTATTACGAAATACCTATGATATTTCTTAGGACCTTCCAAGTCTCCTAGTACAGGAAGTGCTAAACTGATGGGTTTTTTTTGCTGATTTCTAATTAAGAAACAATGTAGATATTTTAAAAATTGTATTCGTAATGGGTTCTGTAGTAATAGGCTTACCTGGATTATTTTCATGCAATGTACACTGTTGTGCTTGGGGCTGATTTCTTCATGGGGGGCCTATTCAAATATGAACATTTACATTGAAATGTGCAATAGGGAAAGAAGTATGTTAAAGAAAGGTACACTTCAGTATCAAAAAGTAGTTATACTTGGTGTTTATACCTGCCATACCTTCTGTGGCCAGAGTTGTCTGACCACTTGTAGTCTTGTGCTGTATTAAATTATCATGAATGCAATTTATTTGATAGAATGATAATTAAAATCCCTGTGTCCAGATATGGATGGTTAGTCATATGGATCGTAAATTATAGGAATCACTGGTATTCTCTTTTTATTTCTAACAGTTTTAATTCAACTGGTAATTGCATGGGAAATACCTTTTCTTGAATTTTGGATGACAATGAGTTCTATCCCTAGAAGCAATCTCGGTTTTATGCCATATGACCTAGGTGTAGCCGTACCTGCCTTAATAAATGTGGGTAAAAAGTTAAATTTCCGTTTACATCTCATTTGTTGGAAGAGAACTTTGGTGATTACACATAAACATCAGGATTGAGGGACTTGTAAGAAAAAATTTCAAACCATCATGGCCAATAAATATAATCAGAACAATGAATTGTAGGGAATAATTTGAAAGGCGTGTCATCAGGTTTAAAAGTTTGGATTATTTTCTTACTTTTTTCTTGTAACGGTGTGTGGAATCTTCAAAGTCGTCCTCAGATATGGCTAAGTTAGACTTCAAAAGGAGCTCTTAGAATCTCTATGCCGGATAAAAAGGATATATTAGCAGGTTATTGTACCATTTAACCATACAGACATAGATTTGAACAGAATTAAATGGTAACATACAGAGTGACAAAAAAGAGGCTGGTAATTGTTAAATGCTAACATACAGAGTTCAATTTTTTATACGTTTGAAGTCCTATACTCAGAATTCACGATGCATATTTAAATTACCTTCAATTTCTCCCCCTTGACGTAAAAAGTAATGAATTCCAGTCTGCCCTATTCTTTTCCCTCGTCAGAAAACAACTGAAGTTTGTACCGACAGTTTCATCATCGGCACTGTCATGTAGGTAGAACCCGTGCATTGAGTCCAACGCTTAAAAAAAGCACACAAACCTGAAGGACATCTAGGAAATACATTTGAACTAATGTGTTCATCTCATAATCAAAACTAATCGGAATAAGCTACTTGCGTATACTATATATTATGTGTGGAACGATATTGTCACTTTGGTAATTACTATATCATTATCGTCATTTATTCCAAATTAAAAAAAACATGAACTATTATGCCGCGTACCTCCAAGTATTTCTTCCTGCGGAAGTAACCTACCTCTAACCCTAGCTCTATAAGGCATGCCTTCCAGCCGACACTGTGTTTGACTATCCACGGTGACTGAAAATTCAAGTGAATTAATTGGGGTAGAAGGGTCAATTTAGACAAAATAAATAACGTTAAGAGATTGAAGTAGGGAATCATTAAAAAGTGGCAAACTTAACCCTGATTGATCAATTAATTAGAACAGATAACCAATGAAACATTCATCTAGGTTTTCATGTTCATGTAATTTATAGTATACTCATGTAAAAAGAGAAGTAAAAGTTCTACATTCAAATCATGTGTTCTAAATTATATCATCAGAGTCTCATTTATTGAAAAGGGACCATAAATTGTGATAGGATGCTTCGAAAACAAACATTTTGTTGATGGGTTATTACGAAATACCTATGATATTTCTTAGGACCTGCCAAGTCTCCTAGTACAGGAAGTGCTAAACTGATGGGTTTTTTGCTGATTTCTAATTAAGAAACAATGTAAATATTTTAAAAATTGTATTCGTAATGGGTTCTGTAGTAATAGGCTTACCTGGATTATTTTCATGCAATGTACACTGTTGTGCTTGGGGCGGATTTCTTCATGGGGGGCCTATTCAAATATGAACATTTACATTGAAATGTGTAATAGGGAAAGAAGTATGTTAAAGAAAGGTACACTTCAGTATCAAAAAGTAGTTATACTTGGTGTTTATACCTGCCATACCTTCTGTGGCCATGTATCCTGGAAGAAACAATCAGCAAACAATTAAAATATTAGAGTTCAAGAGGGAAAAGCATCTGCAGGAACAGTTGAGGCAAGTAAATGGGCATTAACATCATACAGATCATTAGAACCGTTACTTTTTTGTACTCTGTATATAACTCAATGTAGGAAATTATTCAAGGACAATGAGAAAGAGAAAGGGTACACTGGGTGCCTTGCCTCAGTCCTCTACCCCTTTCAAGCAATCACGGTCGTGGCCATTTATGTTTAATCAATAC
Organism: Cuscuta australis; assembly: GCA_003260385.1. Classification (NCBI taxonomy): domain Eukaryota; kingdom Viridiplantae; phylum Streptophyta; class Magnoliopsida; order Solanales; family Convolvulaceae; genus Cuscuta; species Cuscuta australis. The sequence goes on along the minus strand of NQVE01000134.1, from coordinate 2,027,486 downwards.
TTAATATTCATTATGCATTCTCAAAAACCCAGGTATGAAAGATCCTAGAGTAACATAAAGCTTTTAAGATCTCATCTAACGAATAAATTGAATCATTTCCTATTTGGTAAATCACCTGTCATTATGCATAATAGTGGAGACTTAAGGCCCTAGGAATATTGCCTGCCAAAGATGAACAGAGAACAACACAAATTGAATTACAACATGAATATAGAGATAGCACATTCCAACCTGGCCTTCGCCATGAAATATTCTCCACCTGAGGCCTTCCAAATTTTTCTGTCTTAAAGCAGCTATTGATTTCTATAATAACAAATGTGCTTGTTAATCCCAATTCTTGGAGGATAGCAATGGGGAAAGAAATAAATTCTAATAAAAGTTCATTAAAAGCACCAAAGATCACACACATCTTTTTCAAGACTTCTGGCCGTGATCGCCACCCTCCAGTTGAAAGAAGAAGATTCACTGGGCCAAGCACGTCTTTGCCAAAAGGTGCATAAATCGAAGAATCAAACCAATAAACCAATAAACCCAAAATGTTATTAGGTTCAGGCTTTGTTTCATTAAAAAAATGTTGCTAACCAGGCTCACCATACTGAAAAGTTATAAAATGTAAAAAATAAAGAACACTGAAAATACCAATATGTCAATCTTAATCTTAGTCCAAACCTGCCAACAACAAAGAAACCAAAACAGTGTGCAACCAGAATTCTAAGCACAGCCATCATTTCCAGAGTACCCCTAAAAGTTTAAAATAATTCATGGAAGTAGTTCATGGAATGGAAAGAAGTCATTACGAAGAGTAAAAGCATATCCCGTTGTATAGTCCAATTTTCTCAATAAATGTGTCATTTCGTATATAAGCAAACAGCCTTATTCAGTAGTAATGATTAATCAATTATTGAATGTCACACCTTTGTCATTGACAAATGTTCCACATTTCCACAAATACAAAGATTAATTAAACAACTTTGTATGAAGGAATATGGAAATTGGAAGGTGCTACATGGGGGAATAAAACATTATAAGAAAAAGAAACCCAAACATGAATCATAATAGGGAAAAAATATTAAGCTGATTAAAGAAAGAATGAAGATTGTTATAAATACTACTAAAAGAAAAGTAAAAGAAAATACAGTACAAAAGGGAAAGACCAAAACAAAGCCCCTTGGAAAAAGGGAGAGTCGGGAAGCAAATTGAAAACCATACAAATGTCTTAGTTAAAAAACTTAAGGTAAGCTACTTCGAAACAATAGTAGCAAAAACGACGGGAAATGATCGACGGTTGATTGCCCCTTCAAATAATTAGAAATGGAAATGGTAAAATTTTTACAAATACAGAGTATTTAACATAATTGGGTGAGTCAGCGAATAATTAATGCCTACCCTCACCTACCCTTCGTCCGCCTCTGGTTGAAGCAGCGGGCCGCTCTCATTTCATATTCAGGGAAGATGCAGTCAGAATCCAAACATTTTGAATAACCAATTTCTGTGCTTCAATAATCGAAACTCACTCCCTAGACATTCCTTTCACTACCCCTCTTGGTGATACTTTTACCTCCTTTCAATATTAAATCCAGGAAAAAATACAAACATAAATCTAAGTCGTCACCAACAGTATAACCCTATGTTTCCCTTAATATGACAAATTTCATGTGCTAAGACATCTCATAATACACAGTGCTGCTACCAAAGTCTATAAGTCTTTTCCAAAAAGTATAACCTTAAGATGTACTCTTATTAAAGGTTGAGATGTTCATATTCATTTTGTATCACGTTTAAGCAGGACACTGAATTATAAAATGAACAAATCAACAAAATCACATATAAATACCCATTTAAAACCACACCTTGAATCCTACAGATCCAACAATAGGCAAGACACACTTCTTCTCTTAATATTGTTCTTCGTCACCTCTCTTTCGCTTTAAACTTGGCCCACCAATCTGCATAAAGATGCAGCATTACTTGTTGTCTCCAAGACCCGAGAAGCTATTGGCGGATACGAAACATGGGATATGAACTAATAAAAAAAGTTTAAAAAAATCTTTAAAAAACCATGAGACATATGAAGATCAAAGAGGCACGAGATGGATAAGAAGGAGATTTACAATTTCAAAGAAGAAGAAGAAGAAGAAGAGGAAGAAGGAGATAGCCTGCTCAGGAGAAAATGGGAAGTGTGATTTTGTATTGTCAAATCGACCACTTATAAAAATTGAAAGAATTGCGCTAGGGTACACCAGAGGTGTACCCAATTCGTACCCCATATACACCCCTACCTCACTCTCTCTTTCTCCGATCCGCAGATCTATAACCTCTCTTTCTTCTCTCTTCCTCCCGACAGTTCTTCGCCGCCTTTCCCATCCTCTCCGCCGCATCAACTCCTACACCGCCCCTGCTTCCCGCTCATCGCCCGATCCCCCATCTTCCTTCTAAAGGGAGCAGCGGGGTTTGGAGACGGGGACTGTGATCCCAAGGAACATGTGTTATCGCTTGTCAGGAGGTACCGAATGCTCCCTATTTAAGAAAGGGTAAAAAATCTTAATTCCCATGACCATATCTTTGGTCTCTTCCTCTAAGCATCGTCCGGGCCAGCTTTTTTCAGCTTTTTAAGGTAGCTTTATTGTCTTGCTGTTCTACTCACTTTATACCGAGTATTTTTTTTATTTATTACTTATTTTTATGAGAATCAGTTCATATCAAAAATATTTTTAAATATAAATACATTCAAATTAGATCAGATTAGTACAGATCAGTAATTAGATTTGAATCATTCATATGAAGAAATGACTATAAATAAAACTTTGAAAAAAAAGAAAATATCAAAATAAGAGAAATGTTTTTTCCAAAATAGAAGTTCGCAGTATGAGAAGGTGGCATTGTACATATATATTTTACATTATCTACATTGTCATGATTGGTAATGAAAATGAATTTTAATTCTTATTTCAGAAATAAATACATGAAATTTCTATTTAGATATATTTTTAATGTTTTACTCTTTAGCCTTTTTTCATATCGAGATCAAGTAGAGAGACAATGATCTTAGTTTGCTTGCTTCTTGAACCAATGTATATACCGAGTATTATGCAAGTTATAGATAGTGCACACCCTCTTATCGGTTGGAGTGATGTTTAGAATTTAGATTGTCGTCCATATTTAAAATATGAATTTTATACATTTTTCATTAACTTGCATATAAATATATTTTTTTTGAAAAGTCTCACTTCTTTTATACTACAAATACACTAAGATGTATATAATGGCTATGGACCTTAGATCGAACAAAAGAATTTGCTAACTTCTTCGATAACTTTTATTAGACCTCACAAAGATTTTTGTAAACTTATGTCAATGTACTTGCATGCCTAACGACAATTATCAACTTTAGAAATCATCTTAAATAGGACTAAAACATAGAGAAAAGTACCAAAATAGGACTTCCATGTTTTTTTTTTCGAAATAGGACTTGGCACTGTGGTAATGTGACTTTTCATTGTGGTAATGTAGCAGTGTACATGTGCAGATTACTATACTTTTTTGGTAATGTATATGGCCATGTTTGGTAATGTAAGTCCTATTTCGGGAACAAAAACATGGAAGTCCTATTTTGGTATGTTTTCAATGTTTTAGTCCTACTTTGGTCTTTCTCCCTATCAACTTTTCATTTGAGTAGACATTTCAAAAGTCAAAACAATGAAAATGTGATTTCGACATATCGTGTCTCTTTTAGTGACACATTTTTCAATTATTCTAAAACTTTTCTTAAACATTATTCATATAAGAAATCACCCTACGTAGCACTCCAACTCATCTAATACTACGCATTTAGCATTGCTTATTGTTTTTTACCAAATTAGCTATTTATGTTGTCAATCTCTTCCAATCATACCCTTTATGTTGTCAACCCCTTTTATTTATCCCACTATCAATTGTTTCAATTCCTCTTTCAACTCCTATATCAAATTCGGACTCACATAATGTATACTTTGTTTATAGTGGCATAGTACTCTTTTTTATCAAATTCTTTCGTCAATCAATTAAATGTAGTTTTGAATAAATATATATAATAAAAATACGATATATCAAAATTATATCATAAAAATATGTCAATTATAAATACTTCATCCCAAAATATGGCTCTTATTCGATTTACGATGTTTGATTGAAGTTATTTTCAAATCAATATAAGTAAAAATTATTGTATAATTAAAAAATAGGAATTATATATTAAAAAACTACATAAAAAATTTTATAAAGAAGTGGTGACAATGTGACTTACATATAAAACTACCAATGTTATAAATTATTATTTGACTTTCATATTGTGCAAACAGCTTCTGGTTGATTTTATGACAATAGGGTTTTACCATGAAAGAGATTGTTATGAAATGTGTTACTCAATATGGTGGATATAAATATATGGACAGTACAGATTGATCATGTTATGCAAACACTTTTTGGCAGTGAAATTGTCTTCTATATATAATGTGGCAGACAAGAGTGAAAATATGGCAGTGTATAAAAGTTAGCGACCTAAACAAATTTGTATGTACTTCATTAACTTCCATTAATAATATGACAGTGAAATTAGACATACATATAAAACTGCATATGTTATGAATTATGAATTGAATTTCATATTGTGCAAAAGCCATGTGCTTCGTTCTATGACTATTGGGTTTGAACATTCAAGAGTTCGTTATGGAAACGTGTTACTGAATAGGGGCTGATATTTTTTTTACAGTGTGGAATAATCAACTTCTAGCTACACTTTTTGGAAATGTCCTATGACCATGTTTGCCTAGTGTGTTTTGGTCGAATGGAATTTATATCTAAAAATCTCAATGTAATAAATTATTCATTGAGTTCTATTGGAAGCGGACACAAAAAAATCACCAAAATGACTAGTGCTTGAATAACTTTAATAAACAAAGTATGAAGTGTAAGCTCAAAGATTTTTGGCAGTGTGTACTTCTTGTGATCTAGGTATACTTTTTGACAGTGTGTTATGTCCTATGTTTTGGCTAGTGTGCTATGTTGCACAATTTTACATAATGTTGCAGTGTATGCTGCTTACAAATTCTTAAAATTTACAACATAATACCTTCATTATCTATTTCTTTTTAGTACCACATAAATGAAATTCAGCATATGTCTAATACTAACATCTTCTAACATTATACAAAATCAATAAAGACCAAAAAAAGGCCAAGCCCATGTTTGGCCAGTGTGTTTTTGTGCAATAGATTATTCATGAAATCAGTCATACATTTTTGGGCAGTGTGGAATTCATAAATGAAAACAATCACATACATTTTTGGCAGTGTGGAATTCATACATAAAAATAGTGTGGAATTCATACATAAAAAGAGCTATACATTTTTTGGGCAGTATGGAATTCATACATGATAATAGTCATACATTTTTTGACAGTGTAGAATTAATACATGAAATCACTGCCACATAAATCAATGGACATTATACTACAACATGGAATTAAGGTACACAATAATACATTTACACACTGCCGTAAGATATAACAACATATATCTATTCTACATTGTCACATTAAAAACTCACATATAAAAAACAACACTGTCCACTACACAATTACGAGTGAACAACCACACTGCCCAAAATAATCATATTTTTTGGCAGTGAATAATGAACATATGCTGTTTAATTAAAGGACAAAATCGGAATTACAGGTACGAAACATATAGCACTGCTATTTAGAGTATTTTAATGCTCTTAGAGTGCTATTTTGGTTTTTCTTCCTTATACTCAACATTAAATATTTTTATTTATTTTGTTAGTTATTTTATACTCCCTCTATCCCATTTTAAATTGCTTGTTTGCTTTTTTTCTCTGTTCCAAAATAAGTTGTCTGTTACTTGTTATCGTAAACTTTTAAGAGTAAAATACCTAAACTACTCCTAAAAATAGGTCACTCTTCTACACCTTATCTTCTCATTCTTCGTCATCCCTCCTAAAAAGTAATGACAATTTTGGAAAATCAACTCTATTTTTTCTTTTCCTTAAACATGTCCAAAAGTCAAAACATGCGATTTAAAACGGGACGGAGGGAGTATAATAATATGATCATGTCACATCTTATTTTGTAGAACATTTGATGTAGTTTTTAAATATATAATTTTTATTTTTTAATTTTACACCTATAAGAAAATAAATTAAATTGAAAGTAATTTTAGTTAAACTTCGTAAACCAAAATGTGAAAAAAGTTTTAAGACGGAAAGAGTAGTATTTAATAATATGATACGGGATTAATTATCATTATTATTATTACTATTATTAATGGTTAGTGATTATTATTATTATTATTATTATATTAGGTATTATCATTGTTTATGGTTAGTTAATTATATTATTATTAGAAAGTAGTATTCTATTTTTAGGATATTTGTTACCATTTATAATTAGAATTCCTAGATTATTTAGTTTCCTTTTATGGTAAGGATTCTTTAGATGTCATATCTATAAATGTTTCCATTTCAATAAATTATTAGTTAATGAATAAAGAAAATACTTTCTCCTAAACCTCAATCTCTCTCTCTCTTTCTCGCCTCTTTTGTTCTTGGAGCTTGAAGGTGCTTGAAATCCTTCCCTATCCCGATACGATATCATATCAATTGGTGCTTTCATTCTTCAACTCATAAAAAAATCCCAAGAAGCTTTCTACTGTCCCAAGTTGATCGCCCAAAAAAACAAAGACCCATATATTGGTAAAAGTCCTTCACACAAGATTTGAGGTATTATTACTAAAACTTTTTAGTGATATTTTTGTGTGGTGGTGTTTCTTTGGCAATGGATTCACTGTTGGACAAAGTTCTTGGTTTACTCGAGAAAGTTCTACGGGGACAAATTGAATTTTATGAAGGAGTGTGTGCAGTTGAAGATTCCGTGGATGAGATTATAAAGAAACTTCATGCATTTCATCAAATTGAAGGTCAACCAAAATATGATTCTGAGGTATATGTGTTCGCCGTAGAGGTCTCTTGCTCAATCCAGGATTTAGTTCGTGGTCCCCCAATTTTACCAAGTTTGATCCCGATAGAGTTATACTTGTTCAAAACAAATATGATGAGTGTGACAAAGAAACTCATCGGTGCTCCACTTTCTTCACCAAATCTAGCCCCTAAGGCTGGGGACATGATTGTTGCACCTGTTTCCCTTGCAACAACCATTATTACCTGTGATCCTAATGGTTGCATATGTCAGTTGTTCTGTGACTTCTATCCTGTGGTCAATTGCAATGAGTGTTATTCCTTCATTGTTTCGTCAATTCAAGAATCTTTGGTTTGGACCACAGAGGGAGAGTAGGAGATGAAGTAGCTTTTATACTTCACATTATTATTTGACTAAAGAGAGAAACCTAACAGCTATTTCTAGGACCACATTTCGTACAAGTGTTGCAAAGGCTCCCGTCCATTACGGGGCAAGGAGTCGGATGTACGCAACATGACTCCTATGTTAAAACGTAGAGTAGTTGTCAGGAGTTGACTCATGATGAGCGTCAAAAATGACATTGAGTAACTATTACTCCAATATCAAATATTGGTATAAAATGCTTTTGTTATAGTTTTTCTAATTACTACGTTCTTCCTAGAATACTCATCATGTTTGACTTGAAATTAAGATCAAGTAAATAATAAAGTGCTTTTCCAAATTAGTTATCTATAAATTCTAATGATCTACATGGTACTTTATAATTGATTGGGATTCATTCCTTAAATGGTCCCTCGTAAAAAATGTCACTTGAATAGCGATTAATTAGAGATATTTAACTTCAATCAAACATCGCAAATCGAAACATGTAATTTAAATTGGGATGGAGGGAGTAATAAAACTATTTTACTCGTAGAATGTAGAAAATGGTGAATGATGTTTTTATCTCTATATGAGTCATTTGATTCGAAATTGACACTTTTGCTACTACCTCCGTATAAAAATTATGTTCTTGTTGCGCATTTTCAATTTATTTTATATGAAACATGGGGTAAAATAAAATTTACATCCAAAAAAATTACATCAAAAAATCTACAAATTAAGATGTGACATGACTATATTATTTTATCAAATGAGTAACAAAAATAGGCCAACAAGGTAAATATACTTTGACATTGTTAATAATGAACGTGAGGATAAGTTTTGGAGGTAAGGAGTTAAAGATTACACCTCTTTTTGGCTATAATGCCCCATTTATTTGGCACTACTCTACACCAGGTTCTTATAATAACCTCATAACCATAACAAAAAAACTATGATGACATAATTTTCAAAATAATTAATATTTAATTGCTTTTTGAGTAAAGTTTCAAAATAATCCTTTCTAAATCAATTCTTAATAAATTTTAATTATCTACGTGGTATTTTATAGTTGAGATTTATTTTTTAAATACCAATATGTAGAAAGTGTTACTTAAATTTTGATAGAGTGATATTTTTTATCATCAAAATTTAAAGTAAGTTCTCAAAATGATAATTTCAAATGAAGTATTTTTATAAAATGATCTTTTCTATTTAAGAATGTACGGAGTATATTTGATTGAAATTTTAATACATTTTGACAGATTCTTGATAATCCATAGATTATATATAACCAAAGATTGTTTAAATTTAAAAGAAATTATACAAAAATAACACTTTTGAGAATTTAGTTTAAGTTTAGATGATAAAAACACTAAAATATCTCTAATTAATCGCTATTCAAGTGACATTTTTTACGAGGGACCATTTAAGGAATGAATCCCAATCAATTATAAAGTACCATGTAGATCATTAGAATTTATAGACAACTAATTTGGAAAAGCACTTTATTATTTACTTGATCTTAATTTCAAGTCAAACATGATGAGTATTCTAGGAAGAACGTAGTAATTAGAAAAACTATAACAAAAGCATTTTATACCAATATTTGATATTGGAGTAATAGTTACTCAATGTCATTTTTGACGCTCATCATGAGTCAACTCCTGACAACTACTCTACGTTTTAACATAGGAGTCATGTTGCGTACATCCGACCCCTTGCCCCGTAATGGACGGGAGCCTTTGCAACACTTGTACGAAATGTGGTCCTAGAAATAGCCGTTAGGTTTCTCTCTTTAGTCAAATAATAATGTGAAGTATAAAAGCTACTTCATCTCCTACTCTCCCTCTGTGGTCCAAACCAAAGATTCTTGAATTGACGAAACAATGAAGGAATAACACTCATTGCAATTGACCACAGGATAGAAGTCACAGAACAACTGACATATGCAACCATTAGGATCACAGGTAATAATGGTTGTTGCAAGGGAAACAGGTGCAACAAGTTGGGATAGGAGAAGATGACACATTATTGCTCTGCCGGGTGACCGTCTTCCTTGCCCGTTCGCCCACCTTCTGCATCTGCTCCCTGTGCTGAAGCTGGGCTGCACTCCTCCATTCTTCCGCCTTCCTCCGAACCATTGCCATTCTCTTCATCAACTTCTCTTCCTTTTTCGATATCATCTTTTGGATTTTCACCTGGACATTTAACATATTTTTGGATCTCTTTATCGAGTGGGATCATTGGGTCCAAGAAAGGTTTTTGTATTATAACACACTTAAACGGGGTAAGGGTGAGAAGAAATTAAAACATCAAACCTCAAGCTTTTTAGACTGAGCTTCTGCCTTGGCACTTTGGAGGTTCACCCATGCTTGGATTTGAGCCTCTTCTCTCTGGTACCTGAGGCGGACATATTGGTTATTTGTCTGAAATGACCGGATAAGCATAAATCTTTGATCAACAAGGCTCTGATACCATGTCAAGAAACCAACTCAACCAGAATCTCAAACTTGTGATTGCAGACAGAAGAAAGGCTTTAATAATCTAATAAAATCAAACAAATCGTAATCGGTTTACCTTTGACAGCACTTGGAAACCTCTCCCTCCCAAGGGTATGATCTAGGCTTGGATATGGTTAATCCCTGACATTCGTTACTCGCCTCGAAGTGTCTCAAGCTCTTGGAAACATCATCTTCCTCCTCATCCAGAGTGCTCCAGTTTGATTTCACAGAATCGTGCTGCATTGTCGCGAGCTGCAGCTTTGAAAAATGTCTCTCTTGTAATAGTTGCATTATCACATCTGTTGTGCTGGCAGAAGTTGAAGTGGATGGAGGCAGGGGACCGGACCGGTCAGCAGGAGTGTTGTGTCCGTTTGGCGATGCAATCGTCATTGGGCTGTGGCATTTGGAAGGAGCAGAGCTGCCCATAGGCGTCATTGAGGTCCCGATGTCTCTCAGTTCTGGATCCACCTTAAACTCCTTCGGCATTGCACAACACTTCATGAGCTTTTCACCCACACTTCCTAATTCTCTGGCAAACTTGTCTACATTTTTAAAAGATCATCAAACTGGTTTTCAAGGATGATTCATTTAATCATTTGAAAGCTTTCAACTTTAGTGTATTGTGACTTCAGCTAATCTATTAATTCTGAACAGTTTCAATTTCTAAGGCGTTTGGTGCTACCACATCATTTATGGGTACATATTTCTGAGTGAACTTGGTGGATTTTTGTTTAGTTTTTCATCAACTTTAAATTCTTGGGAAATGAAATGTTGCTTGTATTTTTCTGAAAAAAAAGAAGAAGAAGCCAGCCACTCCTAATCTGGAATTTTGAAGTTGTTCCCATTTTCAAGAAAAGGCATGGACCAAAAAAGAAATAGTTTACCTCCACACTTTTTAAACTTTTGGGTTGATGTTCTCTCTATTGGTTAAGTGGGTCTATTCATGACCAAAGAACATTGAGTGGTGTGATACTAAAATCATCTGCTGATTTTGATTATTCAACAAAGCAGTAATGAAAATGAATATGAGAAACAAGGAGAAGAGGGATTTGATTACAACCTGTTAGCACACCTGGTTTGGATGATGATCTCCCAACTGAAGCCATGGAATGCTTCTCATCATCATCTTCTTCAGCAGCCTCTGTGGGTTTAACCCCATTACCGTACTTGAATCCATGAGGGTGAGAAGGGGAATCATGGCAAGAACTGCCATTAGCAACCCACTTCTCTGCATCATCCCACTTTGAAAGCACAGATTTTCTTGAAAAATTCCCAATGCTGAAGCTGAAAATGGGCCTCCCTGGGGTTGAAGGTGCCTCCACACTTTTCTTTGTCAATGAACTCCTCTGTGCTGCTGGAAATGCTGACCTCACAAACTCAGTGGTCTCGTTGAGATTAAGCTTGCAAACTGGATCTTGAAATGTTTCCAAAAATGGGTTCCCTTTTTTACCCTCCAGTCTTCCTTCCTGTGACAGAAAAACCAAACCATATCCACATGAACCAAAGAAGAAGAAGAAAAGAAAAGAAATTAAGGGACGCAAATGGCAGAAACTGAAATTAGTCATTACCATGTGAGAAAGAAAAAGGGGTGGTGAAGATTCAAGATACTTGGGGCTTGAAATGTCCATTCTTGATAGTCTGGAGATGATGATGATGATGAACAATGGTATATAAAGAGATGTGTTTATTTAGCTTCTAAATAAGGGGAGGGATTTGCCATATAAGGAGACTGAAGGGGGGGTTGGGTTGGAATCAGTGCAGAATAGCATAACCATGAAAAATTGGAAATAAAGTACTCCCCTGTCCCTAAATAGATTATAAATTTTTTTCTCTTTTTTCGATAACTTTTGTTTGTTTACGCAATTTCATTAAGTATTTGATAAAATAAAATATTCTTGTCACCTCTTGTTTTTGTAGAACTTTTGACGTAGTATTTTAATATGTAATTTTTATATCTTGGTGATATACCAATTTGTAAATAAAATAATTTCAAAAAGTAGGAAATTTTACTCCGTAACTCGCAATTTGTAATCAAATTGGAGACGAAGGAGTAAGAAATTGCCCCTTTCTTGCCAACATGCACTGCAGGACAAAAAGCTGTGTTGTGACACAGATATGAAACTGCAGAAGTATAGAGTGTCCTAGTCCTAGCCTCATAGTAGGCCAATGAACAAAATTACAAAAATGTACTTGCCAAAAGAACGATGAAAGCAGATTTGAGGAGGAAGTATTGGGAACGGATCAGCTGTTTTTCCTAAAGGAAAGTAGGGCGAACTGTATCAAAGCAACCCCTAGATCAGAATCGGACAGCAAGGATAGAGTTTGAATGGATTTGTCAAATTTAGATGATATAGCTGTTACTGTGCTCATTTCTCATCTCCAACGGAGCTTCCAATTTATACGCTATAAGTTAAAATGCATTTCATATAATCTATAAATAGATGATAGCTATAGTAAAAGCTAAACATTAAAAGTAATAAAATAATGCAAAATACTGAAGAAGAGTAGTTTTCTCCGTTTATTTCACCCATGTTCTTCTCCGATCATTTGCTATCGCCAACCCTAGAGGACGAAGGTTTGGGAAGTGCTTGCCAAGGTATGGATTTGTGATTTTTTTAATTTTATTTAATGGTTCCATTTACAAAAAATTATGGATTAATAATTTTATGTGGATCTGTGATTATTTTTTTGTGATTTTCAAGAATATTTGTGAATTTCTAGAAGGATTAGATTTAATTGGAATTTTTCTATTAGAATTTATTGGAAATTTTGATTAGATCTTATTGGAATTTTTGATGTAGATTTTTGTAACTTTTGGATTTTTTTTGGAATTGTTTTTGAAGTTTTTTTTCAATTAGAATTTTTTTTGGGTAGGCAGGGGATTTGCATTATATATGCACCAATGAAGATTTTTTGGAAAAGTTTATTTACTGATCAAGATATTTTTGGATAATACTCCGTATTTTTTATTGTTTTCGTTTGCAGTAGAAGGACTAAAATTTTTCGTCAAAAAAAGAAGGATTAAAATTTGATTTTTAATTTTAAAATACAAATAATAAAAATTAAAAATAATGAAAGTGTATAAAATAGATGTGATGGTTGGAGTGGAGATCAAAAACTTAGAATCTAAAATACTATTGAAGAGCTAAAATGACATTTAGCTTTTAATTTTTTACACTCCACCTTGGAGTTGCTCTAAGAACATCTCCAGTTCATTTGCAAAAAAGATGGGATGGTAAATACTCCCTATCATTTTATGAAACAAATACCAATAGTGTTTTACCTATCTAAATCTTAACAACCTCTCCAACTATAATATATAGGATTATGCTATGTGTACCCCAAGATTTGTACCTCAATTTGTACCCCACAGTTTTGCACCAACATTTTGTGTTGGTGTAAAACTAATTTTTGTTAAACACACCAATATTTGTGTCCGTGTAAATTTTTATTAACGCACCAACACTTGTGTCGGTGTAAACCATCGAAATGTTTGTGCAAACCTGTGGTGTACAAATGGGGTATATTTGTTGGTGTAAGTGTAGCATGGTCCTAATATATACTCCATCCGTCCCTTAAAACTTGTCACACTTGTATTCCCGAGGTAAAATATCAAACTTTTTCAATTCATTTTACTTACATATTGGTATACAAATAAAAAATAAAATTTACATATCAAAAAACTACATAAAAAGTTGTTCAAAATAAAAGGCGTCAAGAATATTTTATTTTATCAAATAACCAATGAAAACGTAGAAATAAACAAAAGTTCCCGCGACTGCTGAAAAAGCAAATGTTGCAAATATTTAGGGACGGAGGGAGTATATTATACTTATGCATCACTATATTTTGTTATTCTACATTTATTTTTAATAAAAATATTTATTTCATACTTTTGTCTTATACTCGCATTTATGTGTAAAATATACTCCATCCGTCCTGAAATGTTCATCTCACTTACTATTCACACAGTCAAACTTTAATCACTTTCTTTACCTATTTTCATTAGATATTTGATAAAATAATACGTAGTATAGTTTTGTCACCATTTGTTTTGTAGAACGTTTGATGTAGTTTTTAAATATATAAATTTTTTTTAATTTTATACTTACAATCAAATAAATTGAATTAAAAATAAAGTCGGTCAAACTTCGTAAACAGAATTGAGAAGAACATTATAGGACGGAGGGAGTAAAATATACTCGTAAATAACAAGTACTCCGTATGTTTGTTAAAATAGCAAATGCGTTTGCTATATACCCGGAGCATAGCAATTGGATTTCTTAAAAGGGTCATGCTACACTACACCACAAATTGTACCCCATTTGTACACCGCAGTTATACACAAATATTTTGATGGTTTACACTGACACAAGTGTTGGTGCGTTAAAAAAATTTACACGGACACAAAGTGTCGGTGCATTAACAAAAATTAGTTTTACACCAACACAAAGTGTCGGTGCAAACCTGCGTGGTACAAAGTGGGGTATAAAAGTTGGGGTACAAATAGCTTTATCCTTCTTAAAATAGCAACTTTGTTATAGTTTAGGACCATGCTACACTTACACAAAAAAAATATACCCCATTTGTACACCACAGTTTTGCACAAACATTTTGATGGTTTACACCGACACAAGTGTTGGTACGTTAATAAAAATTTACACGGACACAAATGTTGGTGCGTTAACAAAAATTAGTTTTACACCAACACAAAATGTTGGTGCAAAACTGCAGGGTACAAGTTGAGGTATAAATCTTGAGGTACACATAGCATAATCCTATAGTTTACCCTTCCCTTTAGAGTGCACACAAAGGATAATTACTAAACTTGCTATCGAGTATTTTTTACTTCTTATGTTTTTAATGATTGCTACAGTTTAACTTTTTTAGTTCAATTGTGGCATCCTTTGACTGCGAATAATGGAAAACGTATTTTTAATTATAATGTAAATCTAGTAAAATTGGATTTATTTTAAGATATAGCATTGAAATATCAAATTTTTATAATATTTAATTATTTTAAACTACATTTAATTCGTCGTTAAAGAGTACCACAGTTTGACCAAAAAAGTCAAACTGTATCAATCTTTTTGAGGCGAAGGGAGTACCATTTAGCTTCAAGGTTGGAGATGTTCTAACACCACCCCATTTGAGCCTAATGGCTAGCATTACAACCTCGAGTGCTAGTAGTCCTAGCACCTACTCCTTCCGTGCCAGAATTATCTTCTTAATTTCCAAATATTAATTGTGTTGGCATTTATTTTATTGATTATGAAATAAAATATAGTACTCTCTCCTTCCAGAAATGTTCTTCTCATTTGACTTTTTACTGTCTCGAATGCTACACTTTGACACTTAATATCTATATTTATACATAATCTACACATATATTTTGCATATAAAAATGTCTTATACTTTGAGATATCAATAGAGAAACAAAATATAAAAATAAAAAAATTAAGAAAAACTATGTATAACAGATCAGGTACACAGATAAACGGTTATTTAAATGGATGTCAATGCAAAACGGATTATAGACGGAACGAATGTATGATTACCAAATCCTATCCATTTAGCAATGGGATATCCTTAATCGGATATGGATAATAACTACTTTTAACGGATGCAGATATTTTTCATATAAATGAATACAGGTGCGGACGGTAATCAAATTTTCGGTTATCCATTTACAATCCTAACGGAGGGGAAGGAGCAGGAGAAGTAGAAAGGTGGATGACCAAAGAGCATTCACAATGGAAAGACAATGTCTTACCTTGCCTAGCCATGTCAGCAAATACCACCCAAATTATGCCATTCCGCACTGAATATGATTAAAACATAAGTCATTTTCTAATTTAAAAATTAAACTTTTTTATTCCCTAAATAAGACTTAATAATGACTAGCGAGAAGAATAATGTCCAAGTATTGCCGGACATTTAGTTGAATAATGACTAATAGATAATGACTAATGGTCTTACATTGGTAAATAAAAACATATGATCTTATATTGAGAAATTATGTTTTAGTCCTGTTTAGGTAAAAATTACCCATATCTGAATCCGTAAATTTTTTATTATGTATTTGTGTGTTCCTTGAACATTTAGGAGTGCTTATTTGTAGTGCTTATTTTATTATTTGATTATTTGATTTTGCAGTGCCTATTTGATTTTTACTTGATTCTAATAATATGCATTTATAAAAAAATTTGGGATGTTTGATTCAATATGGATGAACAAAAAAGATGAACAAACATAGAGCCGAAAAATCAATAAACAAATCTTCTCAACTATATAAAATTCCATGTAAATCAATAAAATAGTCTGTTAAACTCTACATGAAGTCAATGAATTTTCTAAATCGATTGCCTTCTTAAAGTCCAAAAAAATCCTAAAGACTTCTAATTGAATACCCTCCCCTAAATTTGAGAAAAACTAGAAAGAGTTCAAAAAATAAAAGTTGGAAAGAAATAGAAAAAATTTGAAATGTGAAGGTGCATTTAGTTGTGAAAAAAGTTGTTTTTAGAATTCCACTAAAAACCACTCCCCCTACATTGAATAGTGTTTTGTGATCCTAAAGTTCTTATGTAAAATATGAATTTTCTCACACTTTTTATGGGCTTGCAAGCGGATCTTTTTTTATTTATAAAATGGTCAATTCTTTTATGATATCAATATATTAGGGTTCATAAATGAACATAGATCTTAGGACCATGTAAGAATTTGCCCCACCTTTTCCATAGTTTAATTAAAAAAATTCTTTAACAAAATCTATTACTTGTTAGAAAAGAGACATTATTGATATATGAATAAAAAATAAGTATATTTTAAGTTATTTTAAAATATTTTAGGCTATTTTTTTTGTAAACGATGGATCCCAAATTTTCATGATAGAACTTCATTCTCTATGGTTTGAGGGAGGGGGTGAGCGGGGGTATGGGCAAGGGGCGGGGGCAAGGACAGTGGATCGGGGTGGATGGAGAAATGAACTTGATGAATTAGAGTACTCGAGGGTTGAGCAGAAAAATGAACCTTCTTCTAAAAGAAATGAAAATAGATTTTTCTTATTGAGGAAATATGAAAATACCAAAACAGGAGTAAAAAATTATGAGTTCACACTATCATTGTCACACTGCCACACTCACCGCATTGTCACATTGTAACAACAACGTACACCGCCTCACTGCCATCCGTCTTCGCCGGTCACCCGAGTGCCTTCGCAAACTACTGACGGTTGATCGACCAATCACACTAATATACTCCGTATTACACTTTCATAACATTTAATCACACTGCCAACGCATACTTTTAGACCACACTTCCATTATACTCTTATTTTAGACTTAAACAACTTAGAACTCCTATTTTCATATTTTTATACTTTTTTACTCATATGAAGGAAGATTTATTCACATTTTTCTAAAAAATGATTACCTAGCACTTATGCAACCGAACTAAGAAAGTAGAGTTGATTTTTTAGGTTTTTTCTCCCAACCGAATAGTTTATAATTCAAAAATTAAAACTTAAAAAAATAGAAAAATTAAATTACATAACTAAAATAAAATTTCGTTCTAATGGTACTATGCATCGCACGAGTTGAAATAGTAGTTAAAATAAATATCAAAGTATAGACTACTCCCTTTGTCCACCATAGATTAGGGGTGGACACGGTACGGTTCCGGGACGGTTTCGGTTCCGAAACCGCCGGTTCTGGTACCGTCACCCCTTGGTACCGGTACTGTGACCGGACCGGGCGGTACCGGTTCCGGTACCGGACCGGCCGGTTTCGGCCACCCCCCAATTTTTTTTTTGCTTTTTTTAAAATTTTTAAAGTGAAAAAATATAAATTTGCAATTGTTAAAAGAAAGAATGAAATAAAATATCTAAAAATGTAGTTGTTATTTAAATATTATAAAATGAGTAATACACGAACTGAAGAACAACTACATTTAATATCCTGACGGTTCAAAAAAAGCGACGAGGTAAAGAACCGTAAAGAAACTCTCGAAGGAGCGTATATATCGCTCACCTAAAAAAACTAATTACATATTTACATATCTACAATTCTACATTAACATAAAAAAAAGTTTATAATTTATTCCTTAGAACTCGGACTTTCATCTGTGGTTACATTCATGTAATGATCAGTATTGAATTCGTACCCTGACTCTTGAGTTCGACGTCTTGCCAAGAGCCAATCTTGGTTGCAAACAAGTGTTTCAAGAGATTTAGCGTTAAGACAACTTCGGAAGTCGGTAAGAATGTTGCCGCCAGCACTGAATTCTCATTCCACTGCTACGGTTGATACCGGGACGAACAACACTTGTCTTGCTAGCATTCCAAGACATAAGAACATGTGTTCGTTCTGCTTCCACCATCCGAGGACGTCAAACTCCACGCCGTCGTCGTCGTAATCACATGGAACCCCTTGGTACATAGCAAGTTCATTGTGCGAGCTTACTGTTGTACCACTTGAACTCGTCGAAGGCTGAGCACGCTTCCCATTCTTTGCAAGAAGCCCACCGACTATTCCTTTAAACATTTTTTTGATTTGGGGGCGGAGGAGGTACTATTTCTTCTGGTACATTACCGTATAACCCTTGATATTCCTTAAATAAAGTCTCAAAAAGAGTTATAGCATTGATGGACAATAAATCCACTAAATGATTCGATTCGGAAGAATGGATCACTAGAAATAAAATAAGAACAAGAACTCGAGAATTATGTGTGTGTATTATTAGCTTGATTTAGCTTGAGTTTTCCCCTTTCGGGTCCCCTCTATTTATACATGGATTCTTGATAATTAAGGTAATTCATAATCAAAGCAATCCACTCCATCGATGGCGTGATCCCCTTTTTCCGGCTTCATCTCCGTTCTCTAGCGGAGTCTCCTCCCCTGGACTGGCTCTGCCAGCTGTCTTGGGTTGAGGTAGACCGAGCCTTGCATTATGGGTCGGCCCATGTCCGAGCCTTCCATTTGGGTCGCCCGCTGGATATCGGCCCATCAGAAGCCC
This sequence comes from Cuscuta australis, assembly GCA_003260385.1. Classification (NCBI taxonomy): domain Eukaryota; kingdom Viridiplantae; phylum Streptophyta; class Magnoliopsida; order Solanales; family Convolvulaceae; genus Cuscuta; species Cuscuta australis. Next base: position 2,008,640 of record NQVE01000134.1, on the reverse strand, counting down.
CCCAACTCCTCATTCATCAACTGGGCCACGTTGAGGGATGGGGAGTTTACGAGGTTCACATGAGCGCTCCAGCATGGATTCGGGCCGCTCCTCGGGTTTCGCATGACGTTTGGCACGATCTCCACTAAAAATAATCATGGCCTGCTACTTCGCCTTCTTACCGCCTGTTAAAACCGGCGCTGGACGCCAATCTTCCCCATTTTCCTTCTCAATTGCTTCTTCGTTTGCACTTCCGCCGTTACCCGACCCGTTTTCCTTCTGCTCCAGGTCAGTTCCCTTTTTTGTCGCCATGATTGTCTCTGATTCTGATTCGGCTTCCCCGTCGTCCAATTCTCGCCAAGCCGATCAATCGGCCTCTGGCCATGACCCAGATCAGACCCAATCGTCTCAGCCCTCGCCAGCGGCTGCGCCTGGCCAAAAGCGACGCCGGTTGAGGAAGCAATTTCCTCCATCGACCCCATCACGAGGGCGCCCGAGGGTTAAGCTGGATGAGAATATCACGGCGTTGTGCCATTGGCAAATCACTAATTGGGGGTTCGCCGATGCCACTGACATGGTCGGACCCTCTATCAAGGTCCCAAGGTCTACTAGCACCCAGACCACCATGGACGCTCCCTCGGGGTTCTTCACCGTTCATCTGGCGTCTCTGAAGAAGGGGCTGTGGTTTCCTCTTCACTCGTTGTTGATTGAGTTCCTCAACGAAGTGGACCTCCTTCCTTGCCAGTTGGTCCCCAATTCTCACCGGTACGTCTCCGGGTACCTGGTCAGATGCAAGGCAGTAGGGGTGAAGCCTACCCTTGACCATTTCCTGTTTACCTTTAAGCTGACCAAGGGTCATGGGGATTGGGCGTCCTATGCCAGTCTTTCCCAAAGGTCCAGCAAATTGTTTACCAGCGACAAGAAGGGGTCGACCAAAGACTAGAAGCCCTTCTTTGTCTTTGTCTCGACGGGGCCCGAATCTCCTTTCACGGGTTCAGGGCTCCCATCCTTCCGTCGCGTCCCATGTCCCCCCTCCGATGCCACCCTTCTGTCCATCACCCGGCAACTCTGTGGCCAAGGGGCCTTCGAGATTAAGAAGGTGGTGACCGAGGAATCTATAACAGCGCTGGGGTTTGAGTTTGTCCAAGACAAGCTTCGCCA